>CAJPVJ010002405.1:0-13174 GCA_905397405.1 Oppiella nova
ATTCAACATTTTATATTCTATATACAAGTTAAGAAAAAACAGAATATTCTTATTGAAAGTAATCTCAAAATATCATCAAATATTAAGTGCATAATTAAATACAGAATCGGATGACAAGTTTTGGGGCAAAAAACAAATTTTAATAATCTCGAAATGTATAATTTAATTAAGTTATCAAAAAACTAATGCCTTTCTCTGTGGTAAACATATTTTCGAGAAATCTCTCAATCAATGAAATTGTGTGCACTTTTTGGTTGAGTAAAAAAATCTTAAAACTTATTGTTGACGGAGAATAACAGCGAAAATTCATGGCTTTCAATCATAACGAACTGCTTTTGGCAATAAATACTTTTAGAAAAATGATGTTCTGTTCCCGTCATACACTCTGCAACTCTTATTGTGTACTAGTTTTCAAATCAATAGTATATCCCAATCACTAAATAGAGATATCAATACATAGGAAGAATGAAAGGTTTTCAGTCGTTGAGTGCAGTTTGAAAGACATCTGAGATGTCAGTGAGTGAGTGGGAGAGAGGGAGAGAGAGAGGGAGAGAGAGAGAGAGAGAGACTAAGGACTATGAGAGATAAGAGAAGCTACACAATAGATAGGACTAGTATTGGATGTTATCCTAAAAACTTCTGAATAATTAATTTCAAACAATCGTTCATATTATCTGCCATTTGATCAGAAATTTACAATTTTTGTCACACAATGAAGAGTAATGTGAAGTCAATTTTCAGTGTCTCGCTTATCATCCGTTTTAAGTCAATCACAAGTAATTTAATTTATTTGACACGAGAAAAAACTTTGTCATATATTATATTATATGAGTTGCAATCAATTTATTTGTATTTTATTTTTGATTGCAACCATCTTTTATCGCAACTTTTCATTACTTTAGCTGTCATTTGGCTCTCTCTCTCTCTCTCTCTCTCTCTCTCTCTCTCTGTCTCTCAAATCTCCGGAGAATTAATTAATTATAGGAATTAAACAAAACTTTTTAATAATTAAATACACGGTTTTGCAACACAAACAGGAGTTCACGTTTCGGTTTTAATTATAAACTCTCATTTTCTATGTCTCCCATTATATTGAGTATACATTAGAAATAAACTATTCTGTGATTAATTAACTCAATTAAACTAATGTCGGACTTCGCCCGACAAATGACTTTTCATTAGTTTTAATCAATTTTAATGCTTTTATCGCAACAAAAATGTGTCACTTTTTCTACGACCGAAAAATGTAATGTTTTTTAAATTAGATTTACTACAGACACTAATTTGTTTAGACTCTATATCTATTTAATTATGACATCAATAAAGTTAACATTTTTAAAAATTCACTCCAATTCTCTTAAGCAAATACTAACATAGACTTAAAGTATATGTTTTTAAAAAATACTACGGATTAAGGAATGATAGCTCAGAATATGACAGATAATAATAATCACTCATAAAAGGCATAATATATCAAATAAATTGGCCAACAATTTATAAACTTACAAGAAAGTAAAACAAAAATACATAAAATAAGAATATTCTTAAATATAGCCCCAAAATAGATGTTTAAAGGGCAAAGGATGCATACCTGGACGCAACGTTGACTGAATTTCCCCACCTGTGAGCCAAGCATCGAGTTTATTAGGAAATAAATTAATAATCGATAAGTAATTAATATCGAGGGCTACTTATATTCAGATATAAATGGCTATAAATACAGGCATTAATAATAACTCACATATCATAGTGCGGTTTTCGGGCGCCTATAACTCCTGCTGTGATCGGCCCGTGATTTATGCCTATTGATCGCAAAATATAGACACAAAAAATGCATCTTTTAGTCAAACAATCAATAACTATATTCTTACAAAAAACGGTTAAATCAAATGACTTATGGGTCCTAAGACTAGAGAGCAATCGCACGAGAAAAGCAAAGCAAATCAAATAAAACGATTGATTTGTTACCCATTCTTAAGACAAAATTATTGAAACTCTCTTTATTGATGACATTGAGTGTGTCTTTGAGAGTGAGTGCAAACTCCGTGAGTTGTGCCAAATGAAACCATCGCTCTTTGATGGAGGCGTCCGCCCGCAGCGACTCCTCGCAGTTCAGACCACTGGCCGCCATATACGTCGATGAGATGGTCTTGATTTTGATGATATTGGCGAACCGGGGCTGCTCTAGAAGGGCGTCGTAATCGGATATGACTTCGTTTAGGAATCGGATGCACTCTAAGCCCTGGTTATTGACCGACTCCTCGGTGTAGAAGTCGGAGAAGTTAGGCATCGCGGCGAACAGTATGCCCACCGACTCGTAACTCTTTGAATACAGTTCCTGTCAAACACAAATCGGATGCACTCTAAGCCCTGGTTATTGACCGACTCCTCGGTGTAGAAGTCGGAGAAGTTAGGCATCGCGGCGAACAGTATGCCCACCGACTCGTAACTCTTTGAATACAGTTCCTGTCAAACACACCGTGTGTTCATATGATTAGACAATTGTCTCTCTAATGAATGCATGGCTTAAATAAATAGAGAATCTGTTCATTGAATACCTCATCGTTTTTGCGTTTGCCGAGGAAATGGATGGCCACGTGAGGGGGGAGTATGTTGTAGACGAGGGCCTCGTTCTTGCGCCGCATGTCCGACACCTTCTCCTTCTGCTCCTCGACTTCTTTTTGCCAGAGAAATAGTCGCCGAGACATGAGTTCAGACTATTTTGTATCGTTTTTTGCGGACAAATCAAATAAATTTTATATTAAATTAGTTTTCCAAGAGTTGTGTACATTGTTAGCAATGTTTTTGCAAACCGAGTGTTTGCTTAAGTTTTGTGACAAATAGAGAGAGCAGACAGACCTGTCTATTGATAATAAATAACGCGATGGCAATGGTTGCGATGATAATTGAAAGATAGCTTTCGTGGCCTAAGAAGTGTCTCCTGTCGTCATATGCCGTCAAATCATAGAATAATCGGATGCACTCTAAGCCCTGGTTATTGACCGACTCCTCGGTGTAGAAGTCGGAGAAGTTAGGCATCGCGGCGAACAGTATGCCCACCGACTCGTAACTCTTTGAATACAGTTCCTGTCAAACACATCAGTCAATTGACTCGTATTAGACGCCATTCATTATATACAGTACAACACACTGTGTGTTCATATGATTAGACAATTGTCTCACTAATGAATGCATGGCTTAAATAAATAGAGAATCTGTTCAGTGAATACCTCATCGTTTTTGCGTTTGCCGAGGAAATGGATGGCCACGTGAGGGGGGAGTATGTTGTAGACGAGGGCCTCGTTCTTGCGCCGCATATCCGACACCTTCTCCTTCTGCTCCTCGACTTCCTTTTGCCAGAGAAATAGTCGCCGAGACATGAGTTCAGACTATTTTGTATCGTTTTTTGCGGACAAATCAAATAAATTTTATATTAAATTAGTTTTCCAAGAGTTGTGTACATATTGTTTGCAAAACGAGTGTTTGCTTTAGTTTTGTGACAAATAGAGAGCAGACAGACCTGTCTATTGATAATAAATAACGCGATGGCAATGGTTGCGATGATAATTGAAAGATAGCTTTCGTGGCCTAAGAAGTGTCTCCTGTCGTCATATGCCGTCAAATCATAGAATTTAAAGAATTGGTCTAATTTGAAGACATTTAGACAACATTGGCCTATGACTAGAGTGAGTATAATGAACATTTTAACCAAATAACTGATTCTTGTGAGGGCTGTGACACTTAATTGGCCTAAAATACTAAAATAGCACAAGTATTGCGGCAATGGGTAGTAATCGTCGCTGTAGTTGAATGTCTCGAGTGATTGTGAGGGCTGTTGTGATCGAGACATTTGCATCGATCGGTTCATATTATATGGATTGAAGGAATCGTTTTGATAAAATACCTGCAAAAACATATGCATTCACACTATTAGCCCGTTATTCCACAATTCATTAATTCACTTGAAATATCACAGAATCCACAGAATCGAAAACACCAGAATCATTGGAAAAGACCTATAATTGGCAAAAATACACGAGTTTTGCTTACGTTTGTGAGAATGTGAGCAGTAATCCAGACGGCAATCATACTGCCGGCGATCACTAATCTGATCCAAGCCTTCTCTTGTACGGCGTGTGAAAGCGTTGCGATCGGCTTTGGAAACGACTGAACCATCGGATCAGATGGAGTACACAAATTCAAATTCAATTCAATATTAGGCTTAATATTTAGCATTAATTATGAAATCTACAGTAAATGTACGAACAGTTTAAAACCACTCTATACTGTGTTTACAACTTATTTACGATATAATAAGTAATAACCAATGGTTTAGGTCTACGAAAGTATTAGTCATAAAAATGAGTGAAACTCGGCTTACATTGCATAAGATGGGAGCCGTGCAGACAAATGCTTTGGCTATGAGTAGAGTTACGCATAAAAATAATACCAAATAAGTTGATAATCGT
Source organism: Oppiella nova (assembly GCA_905397405.1). Lineage (NCBI taxonomy): Eukaryota > Metazoa > Arthropoda > Arachnida > Sarcoptiformes > Oppiidae > Oppiella > Oppiella nova. The sequence continues at coordinate 4,470 of CAJPVJ010002405.1, forward strand.
CTGGAAATATAAGAACATATATTCTTCATTAATTCCGTTTGAAATGCATTTTAAGGGCAAATAAATTAATGTGTTTTCATTTGCGAGGCGACTGTAATCGTCTCAACATCTCTATAACATATATAATATCATTATATCGGGCGCTGTTATGACTGTACAGTCGGTGCGCTTATAATGATATCATTAATGCTTATTAGTCCGCAACTGAAACACAGAGAGTCCGACAGAATGTCTGAAAGACTTTATGTCTCAAAGACTTTCTTCTCAATAAATTTTCTGTCCAATCGATTCAATGTTTGGATATTTGGTTTGAAATCGATTCGGATTACTGGGGATTGGCCTTAGCGTACAGAATAAGGCAATGGGTTTACTAATAGTGTAAAGGAAAGGGATGGCAGCGAATGGCAGTTATCGTAACGATCGTAATAAAGACTGAAAACTTACGGCAGACCAATGAGTAGGTATGCGATCAGATAGCAGAACAGCGTCAAAGGAAGTCCTACTAATGACACACAACTGGTTATATCGCGACTATTGCGGTACTGGTGCTCAAACGTCTTGTCCTTAAAGTTCAGCGTAAAGGGTTGGATGTGTTCCGAGACGTTCTTCTCGCCATCTCTGCTCAACAACTCCTGATATAATCGTCTCTTATATTCTTCAGGATCTTTCACGTCTTCCATGGATGTGATGATACTCTCAATGGGTTTTTGCTGCAGTTTTGTCGACTGCAATGGCATTCGCGGACATCATATATGATCGAAACAAACATAAAAATAGTATATATCGACAAAAACAATGATTATTGTCTAGTATTGTGCAAACCTCTTGTGGTATATCTTCAGCGCCATTGTCAGCATTGGTTTGCATCATATCAAGTGTTCCTTCGGGATACTAGACGTCACACCACATGAAAGCATAGCCACAAAAATATTGTTTATCAGACATTCATTCAGTTCTCTATCTCTTATAAGTTACATAACATTAGAGAGCTTTTCAATTATTTATGTAGAGTTTGCCATCAATTCTCTTGAAAGTGCTATTATTACAGTATTCTCTATAACTTTTTGAATCCATAATTTAAATTTATAATGAATTCTGTGCTATTCATTAATATTATATGAATTTGTGTTGTACTGCCGAGAGTTGCGATTACAAACATTTCTCGGAAAACAAAATACATTTAATGAATTTTGTGAGCAAATAAATGTAATGTAAATCCAAACGAAATAAAAGAGATTTTCGTAAATATTGTGATTCTTTAGATTCGTTGCAATTCTATACACGAAAACATAATAAGACTCGAAATTAAGGTTGAGATCAATAATTGAATTTTTGAGTACAACAAAAACTTTAACAATCAATTCAGGGGATCCACTCAACTGAAGGGAAATCTATATCTATACATAGAATATGATATATTCTTGAAGTATGGCAAATGTGATATACTGTTAGTTATACTGTATTTGATTCGCTTTTTCTGTTATATAATTATCGATATTTTTGGTCTTTTATTGGCGTTTAGTGATAGATAAGCATTGAATAGAGAGTCTGAAAGCACTTTTATCCCAATCTATAGAGCACTCGGAGTTTTATTATTTTATTTACTCTAAAAATAGTAGGGATTAATCAGATGAGTGTTATTGTTAGCGCTAATACTAGATGTGTGCTATTGTTTTAAGGCTTTAATTTGCATCCAGTCATGAAAAGCGCATTAATTATATGATAAGGCAATCGTTTAAATGAAATAATAAATAATTTTTAGGTTTTATTGCAAACACTTCTCGCTATCTCTCTCTCTCTCTCTCTCTCTCAAATTTGCATCCAGTCATGAAAAGCGCATTAATTATACGATAAGGCAATCGTTTAAATGAAATAATAAATAATTTTTAGGTTTTATTGCAAACACTTCTCGCTATCTCTCTCTCTCTCTCTCTCTCTCTCTCTCTCAAAAGCGACTCAATATTGTGTGACATTTAAATATAAGGCATCTATAAGTATAAATATAACTCAATTTCTATTTTATAATCGATTAAATAAAAGCAATTCGTTGTTCAAATTAGTCGACCGTACAGACGATGAACTCTAAGCCTACTCTCTATTTGATGCACAGATTACTTTGAATACAATTTTCTTCAAATTAATAGTCAAAAGCCTTTAAGTTTTTAAAGATTTTAAAAAAATTTGTGAATTTTATTTAAACTGAAAATACAGCACAATATGTGCCTTTAAATATTAAACAGCACATGAAAACTAATTTCTGTTGAATAGACACAAATCATCTTATGTTAAGAATAGTCGAAAAGATTGTCACAAATATAACAGGATTTCTAACGATAACTATAAAAGCCATTGTGTGCGCAATAAATGACTGCTCTTTTAATATTTATATAAACAGTCAATAAATAATCGATAAAATAAGATATAAACGTCGATAATATAGTGATTGAAAATCTAATACATAAGCCGTGAGTGTAGATAACGTTATATTAAAGAGCATTTGGTCTCGAATGGATGGCAAACAAAACAAATGATTTATTTATAGACGAAATACGCGGCATATGTCATAAAATCGCGGCATAAAGACTCACGGGTTTGATGACACGAACGATGAAATAAGTCTTAATGCCGGTGAGTCGGATGGCCTCCTCCCTGGACGCCCCGTCTCCGTCCTCCACTTCAAACTCTCCGTTCAAAAAGCTAAACGTCTTCTCCGATATGTGAACTCTCCTGACATAGGAATCAAGAATTTCGTGTCAATTGTAGTTCACATCTCAAACATCAAACACAATCTATTATTGATAGCAAACTCATCGAATAAAACAATAATTTCATTAAAACAAGACTGTCTTTAGACATGTTTTTCGTAATAAACTCACAAATCGATTAAATAAGTTATTTTGCAAATTGAATAATAAATGAAATATTCCTTCAAAAGTGACACGAAAAAAGTGTCGACAAATCACAAAATAAAACTCAATTTATTAAAAAGGAAATAATAATGTTAAGTAGTTTGCGTTGAATGCAAGAATATTCTTATGATTTTGACATAAGGATTAGCGTATGTAAGTCGACAAATAGTCAGAATATAATATACAATATTTGTATGCCTTATACTGTATTTGCAGAGTAAGGCAAAAAACACAATTACTGTGTGTATGTATTTAATACTAAATAATATTCTGTAAAAATCTTTTTCTTTAAATGTTTTTGAATGACACTCACTGTATATTGAAAAGAAAACAATTTAAGCAATTGTCTGATAGTCTAATGTATATCAAGAATATACTTGTATATAATCTCAAGAATAATATTAATATATCTTATATAATCTTCAGAGAAATTATTCTTATTCATAGAGTAAATATTATATTATATGATTGTATTATGCAGTAAATGAATTGTTTTATGTAATTTTGTACAACATATGCATTTAAATGAGATCTGCAGTGCATTATTATAACTACAACTGACATCAATTCATTGTTTGAAAATATAAATTATTTTTCAAATACATTAAAACAGTTGAGAGAGTAAATTGCAGTAATTTTTCTCTCTATTTTAGTTACAAAAAGAACTGCTTTTTAAATTTCAAGCACAGAATTCTGGAGTAAAAGACTATTTTTAAATAAATATTTTTTCTCGAGTCAAACGTTGAGCACAAAAATGCATTTTATATTAAGATTTGTGGCATTCTTTGCGATCATATTCTGACTATTTCTCTACATTATAGCCTAAAAAAGAGAGTAAAGCTATAAGTATTGCAGTGAATATGAAAAATGAAATAAAACACAAAGACTTTTTTGAATCACAAAAAATATGAATAGTTTTTTCGGTGTAATTCATCAGAGGCTGCAAATTATTCCGCGAGAAAAATGACTTTTTAGGTCAAAACCGGCATTTCGTTGGTTACCATAAATTCAGACGGAATTTCGCGTTGCATTCATGGCTCTAAAGCCTTACCTATATTTACAACTTTTATTAAACTTAATAATTCATAAGCGCGCCTACATTTAGATAATGGTTTGCATGGCTTGTGCCGTATATTATAATATTGATTACAAGTTTATGGTGTTTATGGACGCACTCGGAGTCTGTTATTCTTCGCACACACTTTTAGCACAGACTAAAAAGTGTTACAAATATTGCAGATATTGATAAAACACATCAACCGCTAGATGTGTAAGACATTTATTTTTAGACACAGTGTGTGTGAGTGCATCAAAGTATTATCACTAATGACAGGTTCACTAATGCAATGCATACATACCCGGGCAAACCTCCGCTCTCCATCTTATTGGCGAACTCGACATCACGACTATAGACGTCGAACTGCCACTGTCTCTGTCCGAGCACACCGGCCAACACACCGCCCGTATGGACGCCTGTATGTCATGAAACGCATCGTTTAGTATGTTATGCTAATTTGACGATCCATTTCCTGATACTAACCCACTCTCATGTCGACCGGAGATTTTGTCTGCTCTCTAACCGACCTTTTAATGCAATAGAATTGAGAAAAATGAGATAAAAGTGCAAATAAAACCGGGATTTCATTTTATGCTAAGAATTTGTTTTGCAACATAAAGTGTACATAAAAGCGCGTAAATTCCTGGAAAAAAGCATTTAATCAAAATATATTTGTTTAGAGACGTTGATTATAAATGAAAATAAAGCAACTAAAAACACTTTCTTTTGAAACAAAATTATTTTTAGCTATAATTAATTCGGTTGAAAAACACAGAATATTCTGTATATATTCGCAAAAATCTCGTTATGATAGGATCGATAGTATAAAGAATATAATGGACTGATTTCGAGTGAATCAATATTCATGCGATACAACACTTTTGTCTCAGTCTTTTCAGTGCATTAAAACTTTTTTTGGGGTATATTTCACTATAAAAAGTTAAGTTTTCCTTTTGGTGTGTGTTTTAAATCGATTTGAAATCTTACACACAATAACTTCTGACAGAAAAATTTGAATTTGAAATATTGTCTCAAATATACTGTAAAAGTGGATACAGTTTTTATGAATCGCTGAATCTCATTGAAATGTATATATAAAAAGAATAATCAAATAATCCATAACTAAATGAAATGCTCAAGAAATCTAAGACTCTGCGAGCAGTGGTATAGAGAACTGCAGAGCATTTTCACGCCAAAAGATGCAAACCATACATATAATGAATATAAAGATCTTTAGACTCATATAGTGTTAGAGTCTCAATAAAATCACATTTCCTGGCGAATAACAACACATTTACAGTGTTTTGTGCGAAACAAATAGAAAAATTAAAGACAACGTAAGAACAAGTGATAAACAGCGCTCACAAAATGCAATATCAAATGAATGTGTCTTTAAATGAGAGCAAAATTCATTAGAAAATCGATTACATCGGGAATCGAGAGGGAAAAACACATAACAGTAATTGTTTTGATAGCTAACTAATGGATTAGAGTAGAGTTGATTACCTGATGGCGTCGACCATCGATAGGCCCATATGAACGCAGAGGACTGCATGGTCTGACCGCTCCTCTGGTGCGCCGCTTATACAGTAATAGCAATCGCCTAAGATCTTGATCCGCAACTGATGGTACTTCTGCTCGATTTAGACACAAATATAATTATTTATATTAAAGTCATTTTAATTGTGAAATACACTATACTGTATAATAGGGGAGAGGGAGGGAGAGGGAGAGAGAGAGAGAGAGAGAGAGAGAGAAATGAGATATTAGTCTCTGGCAAAGACTAGTGCCTAAACACACAACACATCTCACAGTCGGAGCCAATTATATTTCGGCTCTAATGAGCGCCGGCTTTGCATTCATTATACATTAGACGAGAGAAATAGGGTTTTCCGAAAGAATTCAATTAATTTGCAAATGCGAGCAAAAGACAAATTAAAATGAATTTATATAAAAGTAGTCTAAAAATAAAGCAAAAATTAATTTGTAAATCGAGAGAAGCACTCACATCTGATAACTTATCAAATCTGGCGAACAGCTCGTTGAGGGTTCTGACGAGTTCTGGTGCCGGACAGGTAGATGAGATGGCTGTGAAGCCCACGATATCCGCGAATAATATGCTTTTTGTAATGAAAAGTACACAAAATATTTGCCAAAATTAAAAATCAATATTTATTTGTTGAAAGTGTTTGAGAAATACCTCACGTTTTCGTGTCGACTATATATATATGAGGAGCGGAACGAGAATTTCAAATCAAAACAGAATTTATATAAATATTTAAAAATATATTCACATGTTTTACTATTAAATGCATACCTCATATATATTTTGTGAAACTGCCCCTCGACTACGGCCCCCAAGTCTTGACGTATCTCTGCCGCGACATGTTTTGGTAGGACTGACAGCAATAATCTCTCCTGAAATTCATACCGGAATTATATTATAACACAAATGCGAGACACAAAACAAAAACAATAAAAATCCATTAATTAGTGTATGAATCGAAAAGAAAATGTAAACTAAAATAAATTATTTATGGATAGAAGTGGTTCTTAATGGATATTAACTCAAAAAAGCAAATAAATTATATGGAATGGGGTCTCAGGAATAGACAGCTACTGGTGTATAGGATGTCATTAGGAATGCATGACATGACATACCTGTTCCTGTGATTCCTCCTCGAGAACTAATTTCACTTCAAGACTTTGACGCGTCTCGAGGAAGGCTCGCCTCTGTTGCCGCTCGTAGAAGAAGAAAGACATTGTGCCCAACAAATTGGTGGCCAAGAATAAGATCACATTCGCTGCCAACTACTCGGCCATTGAGAGCACCCGTACCACACATACAACAAATACATGTCATGAATACAATTGAATAATACATGAAAGAGAGGCACTTATTATTTGTGAGCAAAAGCTCTTATTTGGGTTTCAATCAGATGTTGATTTGAGAGCACTTTTTAAGTGCTAAACAAGAATTGGTTTTGTTATGTCTGTTATGTGTAAATGAAATGAAATGAATGACTGAGTGCTGACCTGATTGACAAACATGTCTTGTCTTCGGCTGGGGACGAGTGTTACGAACAGGAAGTGTATGAAAGCCATGAGAATGGCGAGTGTACTACAGATGCGGAGTCTGAGGGGGTATATGACATACGCCGAGTAGGTGTACAGTAGTATCAAAGCCACGGAATCGCTGGGCAGTGCGGGCACAGCGAACATCCAGACATCACAGAAAATCTGAGCCATTTGTACGGACCATAGGATGAACGGAATCACTGTCCAGACGGTCGACGTGACCGCCTTCTCGACCGACTGGCTCTGACGGTTCACACACAACACCAGCGCTATCAGAGTGAACGCAAACGTCACAAACAGTATTCCCATTTGAGGTAAATGTGTCGATGAATAGGACAGCGAGTATAGCAGGAAGAGCACCACATTGACGATCAGCACAATCACTATCAGTGTCTTGAAGTCACTTCGCTTTTCGGTTTCATAGTATTCCCGATACAGGCGCTCGGCGTCTCTGTCGGCGAACGCAAAGTGCATACAAGTCGGCAGAAATCGCTGGACACCCGAGTGGTCGATACTCAGGTCCGTGTCGCCCCTCTTCAGCACCAGCGACTGCCTCTTAATCCGCACCCGAGGCTTGTCTTTGTTGGCACTGTTCTCGCCGTTTATTGGTTTCAGCTGCTCCTCCACGTTGTCATCGACCACCTCATCCGTGTCGTCGTCATTATCATCGACGCATTGGTCGCCACTCTGGGCCTCAATTGTGGTCAAGTCCTTCAGCCCATTACTACTGAGCGTTCGTTTAGTCATTGTATGTATTGTCACACAAATGGTGTTGACGTCGACGGCCACAGATGTCTTCACTCAACGCATACTTTGACTCTCACTTGAGACACAAATCTGTTGATAAAAGCATTCATTAAATAAGTTTTTTAAATCGATATGACTTTCCATTCAATATAAATATATGGCTTATAAAGAGCCAAACGATTCGTACAAACGTCTCGAATCATAGGCAGCGACTGAATGGTAGCGAAACATATGAGGTCTGAGAGTTTGGGATTGCATTCAATTCACTGTATAATAAGTATCAGTAAATCATTGAATAGAATAGTAAAGCAGAGAATATACAGAATATATACAGGAGTTTAGTGTTGGCCTTATATACAGTATGAATGTTATGGTAGCGCTGTTCTGGGCGTTTGTCGAGCAAAGTAAACACACATCCAAATCAATTCAATTACAATATATGTGTCGGCGGCTGTTTGTTGGCAAACCTGTACCCCCGGTGCTTTTGGTAAGCCGTATATATTAGATAAAACCTCAAAACACTGACCTCTCGCTCCGACAGCGAAAACGTTAATAATTTGAAGTAATTTTAAGGCTTCAGACAAATAAATTAGAGCATAAGGCAAACAGAATATTCTCTCGTTTTTCAGCAAATATCGCATTGAAATGACAGTAAAATAATAGATTACCATCGTTTCAAATATCAAATACTTTTTGTTATATAACATCGAAATAAGACTTACTTATCAGTGACACGAGCTCGCAGTCACCTACCCGTGCCTTACAATTCATTTTAAATCATAAAAAACAGAATATTTTATGATATGCTCTATAATTGAATTATTCACAAATTCTGCACAAAATTCTCACACACAGTAATTGAATGCATATTTTTAAAGTGCAAAACTTAAAATAGATTCCAACTATATTAAGAT
>CAJPVJ010002406.1:0-13173 GCA_905397405.1 Oppiella nova
CACTCGGGTAGGGATTACTGAGATGTGAATAGAAGTATTCATTTAATATCTCAGTCGCCTGTTTGCTGAAGTTTCGACGCTTCCTCCTAATGGACACAACGTTTTTAAGACACAATTAGATGTATATCATAATGATTATTAAATTATTGGGTATGGATATGCATGGGTGATGGGATAGGTTATTGGTTTTGAATACTGTATTATGTTTTGTATATAGAAATATGTGCATAAATAAACATTATAAATGTAATAAATTAATGCATTTGATTTATACTGCATACACATATACTGTAGTTTATAGCAATGTTAATATTTACATATTTAAATCATATATGCATTAATTGATTACACGAATAGTGAATAAGAATTTAATTTTTAACGAATTGATTTTAAAATACCAAAAGGTTTTAGAAAAATGTTTATATGTATTAAATGTGTTGAGTGAAAAATTCTGGGAATCAATAAAAAAAATTTCTTAAATTAAAAAAACCAGAAACATATAATAAATGTACGAACAATACTATTGTGATAAATAATAACTACTTTTCTATTCATTAGGCAATACAATGGAAACCAGAAAAAACAAGTATTGAAAAAAGCCATTCAATTCTAGACCACAATATACCAGTCGAGAGAGGGGAGGGCAGGGGAGGGGAGAGCGCTAAAAGTTGGGTATCTTTTGGTTAAATGTGGGTTCAATATAAACAACAAAACTAAATGAATAACATTTTTGAAAATAAAAATGTTTGTAAAACTTTAAAACCTAGTGCTACACCAAAATATAACTTATTTTTGTGATTTATTAATATAAATAAATCTAAAAATATCTCATAAAACACTATGAATGCTAACAAACAATGTCAACGATCTGGTTAAAAGTGATTTAAATAGCATCTCTGCTAATAATAGATTAGATACGAAGCGATTGTGTGTCCCTTTAAAGGGCACTGTAAGGGACGGTGAGGTCGCGGCTCATTGCGTATAAATGTATGCCTATTTTCACTGGTATGGACACAGAAATTGCTATTTTGTGTTCAAACTAAACTCGACACACAATGTGCCCCAGAAATTGATGCCCACTCTAGTCAACTAGCACTTTTTTGCCCTCAACTCTAACGCTACTCTACTATTTGTGTGATTATTATTATATTTGAAAAGTGAGCTCAGATTGTGGTGGCGAACGCATCACTTATTTGGTTGAGTGCCGGACCGATACCTCAAACATTGATTTAACTATATTTTTTCGTACGACTCTCTCTCTCTCTCTCTCTCTCTCTCTCTCTGTCTGTCTGTCTGTCTGTCTCTCTCCTCTACTTGTTATAGTATTTTATAATTTTAGTGGCAAAACATTGATCAGCGAAACTGACTGTGCGTTTATGATCACTAGTTATATGTTTGAGAAGCTGTGAAAATAGTATAGTGAGTGAACACACACTACAACCACACCATACACTGGCACTTATCGTTGAGGACAGGGACATGTCGAGCGAGAGGGCCATACCATATACACTATCTAATCATAATAGGCAAGTGTACATTACAGGTGTCAAGTAGTTTAATGGGTGGTCTCCGAGCAAATACCCCCCAACAGACACGACAATAAATGATAGCCTCCTAGCAGTCAGTGTTTCGATATTATACGACACTAACAATTCCAGGTCTCAAAGCCATCAAAATGTTGGCCAACAAAATGAAAATATATATAAAAAAGTTTTTTCACTCTTTTGTTATTGTTTTGGAGAATATATATATATTTTTTATATATAAATATTTTTTATGCCATTCATTGGAAATGTATGGTTAGTATAATAAGAAGAATGAAATGAAAGGGACGTTAACTCATAGTTTTTGTTACTTAAACACAGAGTGCATATATAAGAAAGACTACTGGTGCTCACAAATGGGTATAAAAATCTGTAGAAAAACGAGTCTTAGTTCTAAGAAATAGGAGAAGTTTTGCGAATACGAGAGAGAGGGAGGGAGAGAGAGAGAGAGAGAGAGAGAGAGAGAGAGAGAGATTTTATTCACTATTCGAGTGCTGAGAGAAAAAGAGAAAAAATAATTTTGAGCACAACTTCTCGTTAAAGATTAAAATTTGTGATAATATTTTTTAAGAGAGAGAATTTTGTTTTTATATTATTTTGCAGTTCATATACAGGTGTACACAACCCATAGACGCACTGCAAGTGTATGTATAGATGGTGTGTGGAGTGGAACAGACAGATAGAGCGATAGATAGGTATAGTGGAGAGATTGGAGTGGATGTTGAGGTGGTATGTGGGGTGAGGGCACACATACCTGGCATCGAGAAACCTTGATCTAAGGATCATAACTGCTTCACAGGTGCTTTGTTTGAGCTGTACTTGAATTGAATTAAACTTTTTGTGTATTATCTGAACCATCCTTTCGATCTCTTTGGGCGTTATGGGACGCGTCCGACTCTGCTCTCGTAATAGATTCATAACGTGTGTCGTAAACTCATTGCAAGCCTATGGGGCACAGGGATCAAGACAATGGAAGAGTTAGTATTAATCATCAATTCAATTATACATATAATATTAAAAACGTAATAATATTAATATTGACATACATGTAGTAAATAACATATAAAGAATATTTTTGTTATTTTTAAAGCAAATTTATAATAAATATAATTTTTGGTGTGTTTTTTTGCAAAGCCAACAGAATTTGTAAATTCAAAATGCATTCAAATTCATTTCGTATTTGTTAAGAAAAAATACTTTTATTTATTGTATAATATCCATAATATCCACACAAACCACTAAACTTCGTGAGCAATAAAACTAAACTATAAAATACATTACAAGTGAACAAGTTTTGTGAATAGGCGTTCAGATATTTATATATATATATATGAAAGCAAATTCTTTTCATAAGGTTTTATTTATTATGAAAAAAGTACTTCTTTTTCTTAAGAGTTAAATAGATTTTTAGTATTATTTTACTATCGCGTGATATGAACTTAAACACCAGTATATATTTTCATCTTATTTTTCGTTTTCAACATAAACTTAAATAAATTTCATTTCAATTTAAAGATTATTGCATTAGTTTTACTCTTAGTATTGTATTTCTTAGCCGTTTATTCGCCACAACTCTTGCGGACAATAAGGAGTTGAGAGGACTGTTGATGGGAGTGGAGGGTTGTGTGGAGTGTATGAAACGCAACACAAACAAAAAAATCATATCATAATAATAATCGTAATAAAGGCATAAAATTGTTGGTAACATATGCTATGCCTGTGAGAGTAATAGTGATGAAAAGGCAATAAAAATATCAAACATTATGTGAGAGAGAGAGAGAGAGAGCTCTGGGAGGGAGAGATGTGACACTTATATTGTTTTTGACATTCAAGTTAATTGGTGTTAAAAATAGGAATTTATTCATTCAATTGTTGAGCAAATTTGAAAATACAATTCACATGACATACAAGACTTATAGCGAACAAAAAACTATATAATTCTCTCTGCGGACACAAAAACCGCAATAAAAAGCCATAAAATAACAAAAACTCAAATTTTAAAATTATTGTCGACTTATTTTATATACACTAAAAAGTATATACAATAAAATATATCGCGAGAGAGATTGAGAGAGCGTTTATTTATGTGAAAAGTAGTGTTTTTATCATTTAATACATTTTGTTCACAATTTATAGACGAAATGAATTGGTTTTAAGAAATATTGAAGCGGAGAGAGAGAGGGAGAGAGAGAGAGAGAGAGAGATTGGAGAGGAAAATGAATATAAATATAAATAAATAGTAGAGTTTAAGAAACAAATAAAACTAAAATGTAATCGAGAATGAAGTTGTAAACCAAATATCAAGAATAAAATATATATGTATACAATATATTCTCTATGAAAAAGGATAGGGTATATAAATATCCCTCTGTTTATACCAACTGTCCTACAGATGGCGATTAAAGTGCTATAAATTATTCTTAATCAGAGCTAGCATTGAATTCTGGAGTTTTTGAACAAAACTTTTTATTGCCACACAAACTATATATAGATATTTGCGATTCCGTAATATTTTTGTTAAATTATGATTAATACATAAAACAATAGAAATACTAATTTTTAATTAAGACAATAACCATACATTATGTGCGAAATAACAGAGTTATTGTGAATATTTTGGTCATTAATAATGTTATTGAATACAAAAATTATACATAATATCTATGATTAGTGAGTGAGAGACGGCTCATATGTTTTATATATGCCATACAGCGAGTGAGTGAATGCGAGAGTGAGTGAGTGAGAGACTCTCATATCGAAGCGTACATACAATATGTGCTAATTATGCCAAATGTTTGGCACCGGGAGCTGATGCCAGCGTTAGACAGACAGCGCTTTTCACTCGCTCTCTCTCTCTCTCTCTCTCTCCTCAACAACAATACCCATCCATCATATGATGATCCGTTTGAGTGAGACTTAGATGACATCATTTTCGCCTTACTTTCCAGACATTAATGCGAAACTCAATTAAAGACATTATTGGGGGGACTCTGAGCGCTAAATGCCGGCCAATGCCTACGAGTGCCAAATGTTAGGCAAAACTAAGGCAATAATATCCGCTAATGCTCTCAATGTTAGATCATATATGAAATATACAATATATAATAGAAGTACACTATTGGCACAAATATTAGTCTCAAATTTAATACATATACCACACTCTCTCTCCCGACTCACTCTATATATGATCTAATATTTGCCGTATTTTTCGTATTAAAAGAAAAATTTTATTTCCAAAAACAGAGAGAAAAGATAACATCTGTTGTGTTTAGATGTGTTTCAAAACTCCATTGTTTCTGTTATTACATAACATTTTTTCTCATCACTGTTTCACTCCATTCTCTCTCTCTCTCTCTCTCTCTCTCTCTCTCTCTCTCTCTCAAACCTGGCTTATACTCAATCAGGTTTATTATGAGAAAAAAAACAGAGTGAGAGGGGGGGTGTCTAACACATCTCGAGGGGGCTTACAGTGTATGTATGTATTCGTTCAGATATATTAAATGCAATACACTGTACACGACGAGAGAAATACTATGAACTCCAGTACAGTATTATGTATGAGATTCTGATGCGATGGCCGACACAAACTAGCGATCAAAATATGGAGAGAGAGAGAGAGAGAGAGAGAGAAAGAGAGAGAGAGAGCATAGGGAGAGATGGAATGGAGTGGTAGTAGATGTGACAGTAGGTGGGCCTGGCAATCTGCCTTTGCTATAACCTTGATCTCAGAGCTCACACATGAGATGGACTGCGCGATGGATTGATAGCTCAGCTCACTCTGACTCTCTCTCTCTCTCTCTCTCATTTTGCTTGTAATTTGCATCTCATTAAACCGGACGCAGGGATTAAATTCTTCTATCATTTAATCGCACGCAGAGCTTGTATTACAGAGTATGTGTATATAGAGTGAGTGGAACTGTAGCTTTTAAAAAATAGGTACAGAATTGGTGAGACCAACAGTGCATGTGATGTATAATAAACGGCAACTCCGATGAGACACAACTTTCCCCGATACACCACACCATATACCCATTGCATGCCTTTAATATAATTACATTTAATATATTTTAACTCTTTTTAGCAAAAATATTCGCTCCGATAAACACATTGCGAGAGAATATTTTACTCCACAAAACACTGAATATATATATGAAAAAAAAGAAAATATTTTAAAACATTTAAAAATATTCAGCGAAAAAATATGCGAACTATTTTTCACAGCAAAAAATTTATTTCGCCGTTTAATGCCGTGTCTTATGTAATGAATATTAATATTAGTATTCATTGGGAGCGAGAAAAACGAGTGAAAAAACTTAAAGGCGAATAAATTACGCCAATTTTTCAAAGACATATAAAAGTCAGGCATAACTCAAAACAATTAAATGAATAAATAAAACGCTTTTGAAAACGCGTTTTTCGCTGGAAATTTGGTTGAATAGGTCGCGCCGTAAACCCATAAGTCTTACGGTGGCGTCCGTTTTGGGGCCGCCTTTTGTTATGTCCGATGACTTATTGGACAAGTCTTTTATGTATCGCTCGTTAATTAAACACAAAAAAGTGGTTTTAGTTTTAATTAAGCGAATGGATTGTAATGAGAGACGAGAGCTTAGGCGATAAAACACAGACACAAATGGGAAGTGCAGACAATCGCACACTTTTACAAAACATATGTAAATGAAATTTAGGTTAAATTGTGTGATATATTAGCGACAAAATAATAATCATCAAAAGAAATGCTTAATTTTATACTACATATAAACTGCTTTTGACTCAAAATTCATAAATTAAATCTCTCTCTCTCTCTCTCTCTCTCTAATTGTGTAACAAATTTATGTTGTATTTAAGAAATTAAAAAAGCAACATTTTTTTCTCTACACATTATGTATGAATAAATTTGGAGTGAAGTCTGAAGTCACGAACAATTGATGGATCGAATGGTTATGTCTTGAAATCAAATGAAGACTACGAGAGAGAGAGAGAGAGAGAGAGAGATTTAATTTATGAATTTTGAGTCAAAAGCAGTTTATATGTAGTATAAAATTAAGCATTTCTTTTGATGATTATTATTATAGAAGAATTTAATCCCTGCGTCCGGTTTAATGAGATGCAAATTACAAGCAAAATGAGAGAGAGAGAGAGAGAGAGTAAGAGAGAGAAAGGGAGAGAATGAGAGCCAAAAACAATATAAATGCTATTTAGCCGAAAGGCAATCGGAGTCGACGAGAATAAAGTTATTAACCTTTTTGTGGCTAAACTTTTTTCGCCAAAAACTCTGTAAATCATAAAAATAACATACATTTAGTACGTCTAGAGTGGAGGCCATAAGAGGGATGGGAGGGGAAGGAGAGAGAGAGAGAGACCTGAGAATTGATAATTCATTTGACACACAATAGGAATTTTTGATGAATTCGCTGTAAAACAGTGTTTATATGTTTTCAACATTTTTATGATCTCATAAAATGCTACAAAAAAATGCTATGATATATGGGATGGCGTCCACTAGTCTCACCATTACGTACAGCCGTATGTATGTGTGTCTGCGGAGTGAGAGGACAGACACCAAACGACATGTATTTTTAAGTGCATTTACCACCGATACTGTAGTAATGTTTGATGGTTTTGATGGCTAAGAAATCGATAGCAAGGGTCGAGTGGGCTGTCAATACACACTCGCGGAGAGTGGTGTATGACTTGTAAAAATAAGATATATATTTATACCATTGCTCTGTAAAAAAAAGGGAAAGCCATAACTAATGGTTGTGATGACCAGTTCTGATGCTATCTATTGTAAGGCATCTCTAAATGTTGGCAATAAGTGTGAGGTGTTTGCAAAATGATAGGGGTTTGCCGGCTAATACCGGGTGTCATTACCTGCAACTGCAACACACTTACGACTAATGCTAAATACCATTAATCAAAATACATTACTAAACACACATATAATATACACAACTGTACGGCGAGATTGGGCTATAATTTCTCCCACCCCTGAAAACACCGCAATCCCTACCATTTAATACCCCATTCAGTGCCCGTCGAGAGAGAGAGAGAGAGAGAGAGAGAGCACTGGTACCCAACAAGTAGTGCATTATTTCTGACAAATGTAAACCATTTTCACGGATACAACGAAATTATTATTAATTTAATTCATACGTAAAAATCAATCAATGCTTATATATTAAGTGAATACAGATATACTGTGCATTTAAATCGCTATTTAAACAATCATTAATCAAATGTAGTATTTTACGATATAATAGTTATGTATATATCAAAAATAAATACATATCAATAAAAAAGGCACTATTTTTCTAATCTTAACTGTTGTCGTGTTATTTCATAAAATACTGAACATCTCTATAAATGTTTTAATGAATCTATTTTTCAAGCGAAAGAAAAATTCATTTCTAATCTTAAATACAAGTTTGGCTTTAAAATACTGCACATTACAGACAACATAAATACCAGTCGTATATAAAAACTGGTATTTCATTTGCTGTGGCAAAACACAAATTTTTTGCTTTCCCTTCAAAGTCAAAGGTTATCGTTTGGGAACTTCTAGCAAAAAAATTCTCAAAATTGAAAATTTCTAAATAATATTTAATAAACATTATTATTATGGCCTAAAAATAGTGATGGAGAGAGCGAGAGCGAGGGATACCTAAAATACACTAAATAATCATTAGTGAACTAATTGTACACAAAAATCAAAAATGTTGAACACGTTTACACGAATAACCTGTTATTACATCTAATGCCAAACGTAACACAACTATGCGATCGGTTTTTGCATAAACCATGTTTTTAGGCAAATAAATAATATTTTACTACAAGCTTTTATATATATGGCATTTTTTGAAGCACTTGTTTATGCGGTTATGAGTCGAGAAGTGAAGATTAGGAAAATTTATGAAAAACATTTCACTACCAAAACTAATACATAGACTCCAAATGTATATAAAGAGATAAGTTATGTTAGCATGGCTTTTTGAGAGGTTAACTCAATTTAATATTAATAAAATGTTGTCAAATATATGTGTAACGCGTTTGAAAAATACATAAAATTTACAAATATTTATATATTAATGTATTTATTCAAGTGTTGATTATACGGAATTTGTGTAAATAATACCAATTTATATAAAATAATTTCACATGAATATCGTAATAAGCCCTCAAAATGGTTTAATTTAATATAAATATTAAATTCTATTAATAACATTAAAAATAATATAATTTCAAATATACACGGCATATATCTCCCACTTGTGTATCAACTCATTGACCATAATATGCGCCGACATATAAGACATCGAGAGAGAGAGAGAGAGAGAGAGAGAGAGCACAAAAAAGATGAAAAATGATGCCCTCATTCATGCCTTATTAGTACTACAATTGATGTGACAGACAGACAGCCAGAGAGGGAAAGGGAGAGGAATGTTATTCTCACTTCTAATCAGTTCTTGCGGTGACTTTCGGTGTCATTCAAACCAATTTGTGTTTCATTTATATATATCATATACTACAGTATAACATAACACACAAAATACTGTGCCATAAAAATTCAATCACCTTTTTTCTCATACAAGTATCGTCGCCTCAAATATTTATATCAAGTTTTTAAAATATTTAAATTACATTTTTTTCGGGTGTCTCGCAGTGGAAAGTCGGGGTTAAGACCTAATGATCCCTTCCCATCGCTATTAGATAAATATATATCAGATTCTCGTTTTATAATTCGTTTGGAAAGTTGTCTTTTTTTGGGAGTCTTTTCTAGTTTTCGATTACAAAACAAATACCTATTGTTTCGCTGATAACACCAACACTAATGCTGAGATAACACACAATAATAATAATAATAATAATAAACTTTTTTCTCATTTAATGTGAGGATAAACAGTGTGTCCAAAGAAATCTTAGGCTGTGATCGATAGGCACCAGAAGTATAGCCGACAACACAAACGCGAGAATCAACGGTAAGGTTTGGCTCAACGGCTAAAAAAGTAGTAAAAATGACAAACTATTGGCACTATTTTTTACGGCCGTTGGGAATATGGATGGCCGACAGGGCACTGGTAGGCAGTCATCATCAGGTGAGAGAAAGACACTCAGCGAGTGTGAAAAAGGGACAGAGATATGGCTAACGGTCAGACTTAAGCATAATATAAGATGAGAGGAAAGTAATAAAAACAGAGAAAAAGCATTTTGTCGATCAACACAACAACACATATAAGTTATATAACTATCAGTAATACTGTGTCCACTATTCTCAACGCTTATATACATTATGATATCCACTGCAATACCCAATGGGTATCTGTGCTGAGGAGATGTCACTCTAGAAAATTAGCCCAAAGATGAGAGACAATCACTAATGTCATAGTCGTTGGGCACAGCTATTGAGTGAGACACCATCGCCACGAGATACCAGTGCCGCACACATACAGCACACATACACACTACCAATCAATCCATCTCTAAGTGACCCAATCATATTAGGACTGTTTGTCTCTCCACTCATCTCAATGTCAATGTTTGGACACAAGAAAAAACTTTTCTAATCAACTCAAATGATACTCAACTCAATAGATGTATAGATAGAGAGTACATATAATGCTATATCGATATATATTTTCCCGAAATGAAATTCTCGACAATTTTCTTATACTATGAACACAAAGAAAGATATATAACTTATAAGATATAACTCTCTCTCTCTCTCTCTCTCTCTCCTTCCAGATAGCAATCATTTTTAAGGGCAATACTTCTAATACACAAAAGTACTGCTAATACATAGAGTATAAAACAAAATCATACAATAAATTTAACTTTAGGTTCAGTTAAACAGAAAATTTCACTCAAAACAACAAAAATATCAGAAATAAATCACAATATTTTTATTCCCAAATGAAAAAAAAGTTTAATACAATTAATCAGAAACTTTAAGAATAAATTAATAAAATTAAATCAAATAATAAGTCGACTGTAAAAAGCAATTCCCGAAGAATTGGCAAATAATCAATGAATAGGGGAGTGAGGCTTATGTGCAACGATCATACAATACAAATATGTTAGGAAAAGCTAAAAAATATTTTTTAATCGCTTGAAAACTAAATGCTAACCATTAGGCGCACATGTAGTCTATTATGGTAGGATCGGTCATTTATAGCCTTAATTTCATAATCACTCGCATTATTATAAATAATATTAAGAGGGGAGAGAGGGAGCTAAGAAAACACATAAAAATGTAAATATCCTACGCAAACAATAAACAGGGTAACAAATAAAACACAAACAATTATAATACAATAGTAATGATGGCATAATATGTAAAGAGAGTGAAGCACTGGTAGAATGGAAACAGAATATTCATAGCACTGGTAGCCGGGAGAGTGGATGTGAAAAAATCGAGAGAGACTTTCATACATCCATTATGATTAGGGAATGGGATGTATAATACCATTATTAAGACATCCCTTTGGAGAGATGGACTACTAAACCAAAAAAACATTCATCCTTTTTAAGCTGTCAGCTTGTATTTCACGCCAACAGACATTAATGTGCCCGGGCACACAATGGCACACAATGGCTATGGGTATGGGTATGGTATGGCATATCTCGTGGACCCCTCCGCCACACGAGTGGCTATTTTGTTGATCATCATAATTGTAGGCAAGAAAATACACATAAAATATTGGTCCGTATATTCACATATCAAGTATAGATTTACATGCGATATGTGTACAGACTTTTTACACCTCTAAACAACGTGTTGAGAGGGGGCTCGAGAGGGACGGGAGGGGTGATGGCTGTGTGTGTGAGAGAGAGAGAGAGAGCGAGGCATTGGGTGCGGAGGAGAATGAGATTCATTTATAAATGGCAATCACTGCCACCACTACTACTACTGACTACTGGCGCTTGCCTTACATAACATACATGGAGTCCCTTCCCCTACCCATCACACAAAAAAACTATTTATCTTTTCAATGCCTTTTCCAAACGCTATATTACTTATGCGAAACTGAACTCAACCTTAAATTTTCCATTCACTGTGTGTTTAGCTATTATGAGAAACGATGAGTTGATTTCATTTGTCAAACATAGCGTTTTCATTTGAAATATAATTTTTTACAGTTATATCTCAACTTATAATATGAGAGAAAACACTAGCGTTTTTGTCTGGCGTATTGGTAGAGGACTGGTAGTTCACACCATACAAGTGGCCCCATATCTCTCACTCATGAGTGTCTGGTTTGACATACCATTCGTATAATGTTTTTACATAAAGAATAATCTGATGTCAACTGTTTGTCTGAAGACATATACAAACAGATATAATCGTCAATTATTTGTCAAATTAGAGCTCAAAACATATAAATATAAGATAAATATGAGATTAATAGCGAAATACATTTATGTAAACAATTTGATGCCAATATAGTCTCAAATATGGTAATGTATAGAGTATATACAATATATTCAATATTCTGTAGTATTATTCAATAAATGGTTTAATATTTTTCTGATGCATTTAGCCTAAAAACAACAACACATTTATTATGATATTTGTATTGAATAATAGATAAGTTTTAATACAATGTATGGATGTATTGCATAATGCGATAGAGAGTGGGCTTCACATGAAAAATACATAATCGGACTAAAGCTACCGCAATAACAAGAGGCTAAACATCCAGTAAATAGCAAATCCAGCTTAAAGTATAGCTTTGGATATCAATTTGTTTGACATATTGTCACGTTGTGTGTGGCTTTCGAGGCGAGCAAATGCATCCATAGATTAGATGCGAATATCATTGAGAAAAATATTGTATGCATTTTGCTATGACTTAACAGTGGAGAGAGAGAGAGAGAGAGAGAGAGAGAGAGAGAGACTGAGAAGCATAACAGATATCACTCCTAACAAAATGGATCACATCTTCACTATCACTATACAGTTCACTGTAAGACTGAGTCTAACGAGTATTATAGAGAAAAATAGTATAAAAAACTTTTTAAATCCCAGTCAAAGCGTAAGACCTATTCTTTGTACGCAATGGCATTCATTTCATACATATATTCATTCATTTATTGTTCACTAAAAATAAATACTTTAAACTTATTTTGCAGCGAAATTTTTTTTATTCAATTTTCATTAAACTACAGCTCAAATGGTAGAAAAATGTTTTATCTAAAAATCCTCTGCAATTAAAGAAGATTTATGTTCGCCTATAAAAGCAAACAATTTTATATTAAAATACTGAACCAAAAAATAAAGTTTTTTTTTTCTCTCTCTCTCTCTCTCTCTCTCTAGCTATCTATCCGTTACTATTCTGTGTCTGAATTTTTATTTATATATTTTCGCTGCATTTTATGCCAAAAACTAATTTTTCATTCAATGATTAAAACAATAAAACAGTGAAACACATTATTAATTAGGCATAAAAATGAGGCGAAAAAAACATTATTCGCTGTAATGAGAAAAAGTTTTATCAAAAATTATAGTTAAGTTTTAAGTGCTATACGAGTGGAGAGATGTGTTATAGTCTTTTAGTGGTAGGCATTATGAGCTGCCATTCGCTAACTCCTATGACATACCAGTGCACCTGTCATTA
Organism: Oppiella nova; assembly: GCA_905397405.1. Taxonomy (NCBI): domain Eukaryota; kingdom Metazoa; phylum Arthropoda; class Arachnida; order Sarcoptiformes; family Oppiidae; genus Oppiella; species Oppiella nova. The sequence continues at coordinate 13,157 of CAJPVJ010002406.1, forward strand.
GTGTTATACGAGGGCGA
>CAJPVJ010002407.1:0-13173 GCA_905397405.1 Oppiella nova
TGAACATTTGATGGCTTGACTCCATCAGTGCCTCATACAAAGTGCCACTATTTTTTGCGCTCATTTTTCATGTTATGTTATCTCAAAGTTTTAAAATATAAAATACAAACTCTTTTTTTCTGGTGATCGAAGTAAATGTTTACATTAAATACAAAAATAAGAGCTAAAGTTCAGTTTAACGGGTGTTTTATTTTTGTTTAATGCATTAAATTTATTACATTTTGTTTCAAATATTAATCTTGTATCTGTTTAATGGTTTTTAATAAATTAGATTATATAAATTTTTGATTGTTTTAATTTTTACAAAAATTTTACATAAATTCAGTACAGCTTATCTCATTGTCCCTAATATCCAGTATAAATATATTTTAATTTTGAAAAATGCCATAAATTCTTGTTTAATTTTTTTACTAAATAATTTGCAGTCAAATATTTTATATCTACAATGCATAGATTCTACATTGTACATACTATAGAAACATAAAAATATATCATTTGTCACAAAAACAGATTTCTGGTTCAATATTGCGAAATTATTTGAGTTTAAATAGCACTCAAAAGCATAGAAAATCTCAATCCAAACACACATTTATTTTGTATGGATTTTAGAGAAATTTTCAATGACTTGAATGGCATTCAAGAGAATATTAATAATATATTTCTCGCAAACTTTATGAGGCATTCACTCGCTTTTGTGAACACAACAAAAAATGACTGAAATTTTTGATTACTTATCGGCGTTCAAAATCAATGTAATTATCAGTCAGTGCTCTCTCTCTCTCTCTCACTCTCTCTCTCTCTCTCACTCACTCACTCACTCACTCACTCAATACCGTACATAATAATGGTGTGATATATCAGCATAATTACAGCACACATTTATATTGTATAAAAATTATAAACAAATCATTTATATTTGGCAAATAATTAACTGTCACACTATATACAGAATATTCTGCATAAAAATATCTTATAATAAAACATTCGCTTCACTCGCTTAACTCAATCGCGTTCGCAAAAAGTCTCTTATTTTCGGCGCAAATATATTATATATAAATCAGTCCATCCTCTCAATGAATTAAATGATAACAAATCGATATAAAAAACATTTAAATCAATTGATTAATGATTTTAAAAAGGATGAAAAAAATTGTGTGCGAAAAAAATTTCTACACAATCCTTACGACGAGATTCTCGCGAATCGATTGTCGCCCTTAAATACAAAGTTTGAAAAATCGTGATTTTATACAATGTTTTAAATTTTTCATTTCCATTAATCTGTAGATTAGATTTGATAGGAATATAGCGTCGACTCCCACAGACTCTGGTGTGTGATTGTCGACACGAATACATGCCTTTCCCCTGAAAATACAGTACTAGTGAAGAATTATTGGTGAATGAAAAAAATATATAAAAAGTCGACGAAAAAAGTTATAGTTTTCGGTCTATTTTGACACATTAATGGCTGTTAAATACCAGTGCTTTTAAGAGTGAGAGTAGAAGTTGTTTTGTATTTATATATATTGCCCTCAAGTATGGAATTAGAGTCAGAAATCTTTTTTCACTCGTTTTTTATACAAAATATTTTTTTACTCTCTATTAGTCTATGAATAACTAAGGATTTGCGAAAATGTTTTCCGGAGTAGAGTTGTTTATGGCATACATGCCGGTGCCCTACAATTATTGTGATATATACCCCGAGTAAGCCCAGTGTATCACTATGTGTATAGTGCTTAGCATAACAAATAAACTTCACATCACATATACTGATGTGGAATTGGTATTTAACTATTAAATTAGTGCCAAAATGGTAACAAAATTATTGCTAAAAGCTTAACAACTATTCACTTATTCAGTGAAACTATTTTTTCAATGCTATTTATTTCGCTGTATTTCCTCTTAATTCTCGACTCTTTGGCATTGATTTCTTCAATGTTTTTGATCAATACATTAGTCTTTCAGTGGAGAGGAAGACGTTTGGGAAGAGAGAGGGAAGAGAGAGAGAGAGAGAGTCAGAAGAGTCCCCGAAAAAACTGCTCACAAAATACTGTATAGTATTTGAGTCTCTACTCCGCAATTGCTTTCGATTAACACAGACTTTGTATTCAATATTAAAGTTTTAAACACAAACACAACCAGAAAATCAATTTTCTTTATGTTATATTTAGCGGAAAATATTTGAGAAATATTTTTAATTTAAATGCGATTGAAATAATCTATTTATCTCTCAATCCATAAGCGAAAAGACATGAAGAAATAACATGACATGTTATATATGTTATTCCGAGTGACTCCTTACCATATCGTATGAATTTCTTATATAAATGAATGAGTTTTATATAAAATTATGATCAAAATAACTGATTGTCTGTTTTATGTATTAATATTATTTCAAAAGTTATGTCAAATGTAAAACAAATGCATCCATTGTTCTCGTGTTTTTTGCTTTAAAAATAATCGTTTTGTTTAATATGAAGTGATTTCACTCTTAAGAAAATTATACTTTTTTTGTTTTCTTTCAAAACCATTAATAATATGTGAAACGAAAAAAGATTTCATTTTTGGATAATAAGCGAAGGGATAGAGAATAGAGAAATGACTGAAACACAGAAACCCTTTGAATAAATATTAAATTATTATAAATAACAGTATGTTTTGACAAAATATTTGATTCATTGTTCAATTGAGATGTAATTTGTTGTCCAATTGTGCGCTAAGAATGTCTTACGATGAAAGGGATGAGAGAGAGAGAGAGAGAGAGAGAGCACTGACTGATAATTACATTGATTTTGAGCGCCGATAAGTAATCAAAAATTTCAGTCATTTTTTGTTGTGTTCACAAAAGCGAGTGAATGCCTCATAAAGTTTGCGAGAAATATATTATTAATATTCTCTTGAATACCATTCAAGTCATTGAAAATTTCTCTAAAATCCATACAAAATAAATGTGTGTTTGAATTGAGATTTTCTATGCTTTTGAGTGCTATTTAAACTCAAATAATTTCGCAATATTGAACCAGAAATCTGTTTTTGTGACAAATGATATATTTTTATGTTTCTGTAGTATGTACAATGTAGAATGTATGCATTGTAGATATAAAATATTTGACTACAAATTATTTAGTGAAAAAATTAAACAAGAATTTATGGCATTTTTCAAAATTAAAATATATTTATACTGGATATTAGGGACAATGAGATAAGCTATACTGAATTTATGTAAAATTTTTGTAAAAATTAAAACAATCAAAAATTTATATACTCTAATTTATTAAAAACCATTAAACAGATACAAGATTAATATTTTAAACAAAATGTAATACATTTAATGCATTAAACAAAAATAAAGCACCCGTTAAACTGAACTTTAGCTCTGATTTTTGTATTTAATGTAAACATTTACTTCAATCACCAGAAAAAAAGAGTTTGTATTTTATATTTTAAAACTTTGAGATAACATAACATGAAAAATGAGCGCAAAAAATAGTGGCACTTTGTATGAGGCACTGATGGAGTCAAGCCATCAAATGTTCAANATCACCAGAAAAAAAGAGTTTGTATTTTATATTTTAAAACTTTGAGATAACATAACATGAAAAATGAGCGCAAAAAATAGTGGCACTTTGTATGAGGCACTGATGGAGTCAAGCCATCAAATGTTCAATTATTTATTCATTAATTTTCGATTCAGTTAATCACTGCCTTTATTATGAGGCACTTCTAGCTCTCTCTCTCTCTCTCTCTCTCTCTCTCTCTCTTCCCTCTCTCTTCCCAAACGTCTTCCTCTCCACTGAAAGACTGAATAGATGTTTTTTGGCTCTCAATCTCTCCGTTCACTACTCACTCCTCGCTCTCTCCGACAGTCGACTTGTTTTCGAGACTTTATTTGAAGCAATTTTTATGTCTATAAACCACATGAGAGTTGATTTTTTTGGACTTTATCTCTAACTGTCCACTACTCGTCTCTCTCTCTCTCTCTCTCTCTCTCTCTCTCTCTCTCTTACTCCTCTATTCAGGCAATGAATTACTGAATAACTCAATGACTGAATAAATGAATACTACTTTTGAGTCCTCTATTCTTTCTCTATCTTTCACTTTCTCTGAGTTTTTTATTTAAAAACTTAATCCAATAATTGGAGGACTAAATCAAGTTTAGAAACAAATTTAATTATTTAAACATGTTTTGCATAATTCTGGTGATCATCCAATAGAAACGGCAAAAATTTGCGTTCATTTCCATCTCTTTATTGCACTTTCTTTTGATTAGTTTATATCCCGAGAGAACCTCTGATTGCATCCAATGAGCAATTGTTGTCATTTTCAGTGCAACACAATCTCCACATCTATTCTCTCGACTAAATGGTTTCATTAAAATTTTAACACATTTTTCAACACTTGGATTAAATTGTAATTATATGTAATAATTTGCTAGACATAGACTTATAGAGATTTTCTATGTATTTGCATAAATGCAATGAATCATTGCCATGATGATATATTATTCATTATAAATATTCTTCGAAATAAATATTTCTAAATGATTATTTTTATAATATCTTATATTCCACTAAAATCTATGTTAATTGAACTATTTTAATTTTAGTAAATAAATACTATATGAATATAAATCAGTATTAAATACTTTATTTATACAGTAAATTTTTTTATGTTAATTTAAAACTGATACTAGAATATTAAAAATAAACTTACCAGTAAAATAATAATTATCTAAATAAAGTAGTTGTCTTAAATTTTATATTAATTTTGTAAACCTGTAAATTATATTTTAAAATAAATTTAGCATTATTAATAAATTTAAATATATTAAAAATGGGTAGTCAAAGACCAGCCATGTTTACTTATAATTAAGTTAATTGAGTTAAAAATAAAATACAAACAAATTTTCATGTTTTTAAAGTTTTGTATAATAGACACACAGAATATTCTGTAACCCAATAGTGAGCTGACATCTGGTGCCGAGAAGTGTAACACAAATATAGAGAGCGAATGAATGGGACATACATTTGGTGTGCATTTAGTTTGAAGTATTGAACGTTTCAAAGCGATTATCATTAGATAGAAATCTCAATGACTTTAATTAACATTTATTTCTCCCGCATCTCTCACGGATCCAAATCTCATTTAAAACAATGTTTTTGTTTGCAAATTCCGTTGAGTACTATCACCATTAGCTCAACACATAAGCCAATGGATATCCATTTGGACCCCTATTTACTACTCTCAATGGTCTTTAAGTTAAATAAAAGTAAATTCCGTGAATGTTAACTAAGCTTGATATTTTGTATATCAATGAAATAAATTTTAATTCCCATTCATTAACTGTGCTTCAAATCCCAATACTTGATCTTAATTAATTGTAATCAAGTACAATTAATTAGTAAATTTGTTGATTAATACGGCATATACGATAGTTGCACAAAGTTATTTCAATTCAATCCCCTACTCGTGTCCTATTTTGTTTGCATACAATTTATTTCACTATTGATTTGCGAAATATAATTTGAATCAATAAGTCATTTAAGTTTTTTTGATGAGACAATTTTCGACCCAAAATTTTATCCCAATTTCAGCACTTTTTTCTACTCTTTTCTTGTATTGTGGCTCACATTGAGATGCAATCATTATATTCAATGAGAAAACAGATGTTCCGTCAGAATAGGAGTCCATATATAAGAAGTGCTGAAACGTTGTGTTCTATTCGTTGTTTAAATTGTTGTTCATTAAGAGTCACCCGAAGTCCTAATGACATAGTTTGCCATCAAATGAAAATCTATAATTGAATCCATTTATTGAATCACTCGTTGAATAAACTAATCATAAGAATAACAAGAATACAATTTCTGTGGCAATCATTGAAAACACAATATATTTATGACACTATAATTAGGAGAAACGATAAAAAGACTCCTTTTATATATAATATAAATGTTATGTTTGGTTGGGTTTCGGTTCACATGTAATAACCCAATGAAAGCAATGCCTTTCAAATTTAGTCTCTTTTTTATTATTATTTAGGTTAAGAATAGGGGGAACGGGAGTCTGGCGCGTGTGTTGTGTGTATCCATCCTATGTGTGAATGTCGTGAATGTCAATTCATTTAATGAAGTGATTCAATGAACCGATGAAATCAAATGTAAGACACACTCGAGAGTTGTGTTTATTCTCAATACAACATCATATCTATTGACAAACAGATACTAAAACTTTTGATACATTATGTGAGACTAGAATTGGATTCTGTGATGGGATTCCACACAATAGCGTATCAGTACTCACACAATAGGTGGCCGCACCTACAGCTATAGCCGCAAACATACAATCAATTGATTTTGTAATTTTGCCACAAAGTTTATTCAGAAATTTTATTTTAGTTTAATTAAATTTAATATGATTTTTTTTATCTTAATTAACTTTAAGAAATTTTTAATTAAAAGTGTAGCTAGCATATTCTATATTTTTCTTAAAATATTATTTGAAACATTTATATTAATATACAATACTTAAAATTTTAATTAACGATTAGTTGTAAACAAATTTAAGTTTTCCTAATTTAATTGAGAATTTTAAAAGTTATATTTGTTTTAAGACTTCAGTCAATATTAGACTTAAATTATAAAATATCTTAATCTCTAAAGGAATTCAGCAAATAGTGAGGCATAAAAGATAACATACTCTCTCTCTTTCTCTCTTTCTCTCTCTCTCCCTCTCTCTCTCTCTCTGCCACTCAATGCTCCACTCATTCACTAATACATGAGATGAGAGCAACAAAAGCGATGTTTACTTTAAATTTTCTCTCAAATATTGTCGGAAAACATTATTTCAGTGAATGACTATAATTTTGTCGAGACTATGGCTTATAGTAATGGTTAAAAACTAAAAGAATATTTCATTTATATCAATAAAATCATAGATTTATCGAATGTTGTGATATAAAAAACAAAAATAAAAACCAATTTTCAATACTCACAACTGCTGAAAAATAACATTTTAAAAGGACGTGGCTAATATATCTGAGATATATCATAAATACTGTAAACTTTAGGTTTTTAAATTACAATCAGTATTTACCCGGAATCTTATTCAATATTCCAAGTTTTGTATTAATGTTTATATTTTATTCATATTATATTTTTGTAGCTAACATGTTTTGGGATTTACCTCAAAAACTGAAGTCTTTATATCGTATCAATAACATTGTATAGGCAGGGTATTTTTGCTAAACAAACACAATTTAATTTGTATTACATTGACAAAATGCTGCATTTAAATTGCAAAATCTGAGTTTGTGTTAAATTTGGTTCATTTCCATACATAAGACTGCATTCTTTCGTTTAACTATTGATTTATTCATTAAAGATATCAGAAATGAAAGACTCAATTAGTGCCAAGAATTTGAAATACAGAATATTCTCCCGAAAAATATGCATACAATCTGTTTAATAACATTATAATAATTTATTTAAATGGTACATTGTTAAAATTATATATCTGTATATAATTTTGTTTAAAAATATTCATGCAGAATATGCTATGATACGAAAATAGACATAAATTTGTTATAAATTTTTATTTTGCAACATATCATCAAAATTTTTAGTTGCAGTTAAATAATAGGCTTTTGTTTGCATTTGGGAACTGAAATACTGTAGAATTGATAGCAATCTCACAAAATATGAATATATTTACCAAATATATAGCATTCATGTGAAAAAGTTTACATTAAATGTGTTTTAACACTAATTAGTTAAATAAACTTTTGTTTTTAATATCTCTAATTAATTATTAACGGAATTAATTTAATTCATTAATTAACTTAATTACTAGTAATATATTGCAAGGAATTATTGAATTAAAATGATATCTAAAAATTGATAATTTAATATTACTTCAAATCATAATTATTGCAAATAATAATTAGATAAAAATCTTTTATAAAACTTAACACTTTATTTAATTTACAATTTATAATAAATGGTAATATTTGAAAAATTTATACTTATTCAATACTGTAATTATTAACAAAATTAAACTAATATTTTATAGCATATCTATAAATCCCAAATGGATAAGTCTATAGTTATACCAAAATATTCGTTCAAAAGAAATGTATAAAAAATTGCTATTTTATGAAAATAACTTCATTTGCATGAGTTGTTTGTAAAATGAAAAAGTGGTTATGAATATGCATTCACTTATACTAATAGATCATACATTATGTCACATACTCGGGCCCAGTATTGCACAAAATATGTAATTTATTCAATATATCTTTTACATTTTTTTTAATGATTATGTTTTTATTTTAAGCTCTGTTTTTAAATATAGATTATGATTTATTGTTAGAAGTTTCAATGTAATTATTTACAAATATTTTCAATGCTTAACATTTCAATACAAAATATTGTANATATATCTTTTACATTTTTTTTAATGATTATGTTTTTATTTTAAGCTCTGTTTTTAAATATAGATTATGATTTATTGTTAGAAGTTTCAATGTAATTATTTACAAATATTTTCAATGCTTAACATTTCAATACAAAATATTGTACAAAAATATTTACTAAATTAAAATTATAAATATTTAAATTTTAATGAATATTTTTCTAATATATAACTGTAAAATATATTTATAAACAATTTTGAGTTTATTATATATTTTTAAATTGTTTAATCTTTTTATTTGTAAGTTTGAAACTATTTTTAGCAAAGCTTTTGAATGTTAATCCTCGTATAAAAGTATTAAATTTAAAATTTATGTTAAGTTTTGTATTTCATTTAATACTTTCAGTATATATTAGCGTTAATACGGATGATATGTATTAAGTTATACAGTACAATTATCTAAAAATAGTTCAATGTGTTTTATTAAATAGGTAAAATGCTAATGAAAAATAACAAATACCTTAAATAAAGTAAATCTATTTTTGAGTTAAATTAATGAATACCGGAATTTATTGTCACCGAAAAATAAAATATATGAAAAATAAATCTTCAAAAATCTAATGTAGAAAACTATAAAAACAAGTTTTCTCCGCAAATCTGTTCACTACTTATCTTTGATGTGAAATATCATATATTTTCTCTAATATTAATAACTCATAAGTTATACCTATTTTTTATTAGCCAGTGGTACAGTACAGTGGTGTAACTTATGTGTGGCTCCTATAAAATAATCCGATACTTAATGGAGTTAATTGACTACAATTTTGTTTGACTCAATTTATACAACAAATATCTCAACACTACTGTTCAACACATTTGATAAAAGAGAGATAGACTTTGTGTTTGTGTCGCTGCGAGAGAGAGAGAGAGAGAGAGAGAGAGAGAGAGAGAGAATTGATATAAAAAAGTTTTTGGCAAAGAATTTATGAGATTTTTCTCTCCTTTTTTCGAAGTCATATCAAATAATGAAAGTCTATTAAGAGGTGAAAAATAGCTGCCATTTGAAGGGATAAATCAATGAAAACAAGCGATTCTTGTGATACAATGCCTTGTTTTTAAGGAAATGTTTGATAGATTTTTGTCATCTGTTTATCAAAAGCCAATACAAACGCGAAGAATATATTGCCATATATTATGGCAATTGTCTGAACACTTGTATCGAGTTTTTGAGTTATAAAAGAAAGTTTTGATTACATTTCTAATTTAAAACTCAACTCATGTTATAAAATATATAAATTTGTTTTGCCAAAAAGCACATTACTTTTTATTCAAAAGATATTTGTATTAATTTAATGTAAATTTATTAATTTAGATTGAGATATTTATAGCATGTATTATATAATTAGCCATTAATTCTAATAATCTAGAGTGCATTCATGTGTTTAACATTTTGAATGTAATTTGAGTTTTAAGTTTAATACAATTTGTTTGAGTCAATACATAATTGCCATTTTAATGCAATTACTTCGTATAATATCTGATGTATTCATTCAAAGCGTGTATTAAAGTGAATGAAAACGTTATTAAAAGCCATCAACACATTAACCATTGCATGAAATCACATAAAAAGACATTATATTTGACAAAGTAAATATATAAAAAGTGTTTTGCTATCAAATGTGAAAAATTCATTCACAATATTTAATCTGATATTTTCATTCATATAAAAAAGTCATGTTTGCTATAAATGTTTGCATTCAGTGTTATAATTAAAGCAAAATATCTTAAATAATTGTTTAGTTAAGAGATGATATGAAATACACTATTAAAGTGATAAAGTGTTGAAACTTTTCCATTGAGTGGACAGTATGGTTGATGCCATAACCCCCGAGACCAATGAGAATATTGGGTCATATGAGACACTAGTATTATAACATTGCTAACTCACACTAATACTAATTATACAATTAAAATACTGCTCAACCACCTTTAAGAAAGCTAATACTATGTATGCAATTATCTGAAATACAATCATGTTTTAATAATACCTGGTATCCCTTGAATTGGTTTATAACGAATAATTTCCAGAAGTAAAAGCCAACTCTTTTTACACTTATTCTCTCGATTACTGTTAATAACTATAAATTAAATGATAACATATTGTAACATACATTAATGAAAAACTTGATAAAATGATTTTATACCTTTAATTTAAGACAAATATTAAGTCTTTGTTTTCTAATAATTAGTGAATTTAATTGATTATACATATCGCTGGCTTTGGAATAGACCCAGGATGAAATATAAATTAAGGTAAATATTAAAGCTATTGCATAGACCACCGCAAAGGATATTATTAAACGGACAAATCATTAATTATATGATATTTTTTTATAATAAACAAGCGTGTGTTTTTTAGTACTATTAATAATAGTCTATTACAATATTTTTAAAAATCATTTTGCTATTGATTAATGTATNATATATACGGAAAATGTGAGACCAAAATAGAGGCAACCATAAGATTGGACAGACAGACCATTTTCATGCTAATACAGTAGTTTTCATTATTATACTAATTGATTGTTAATGTATTTTTGTGTTAATGTAAAAGTTTAGAAATAGTTTGTAATTTTAATCTATTTTTAAAATTCTTGTAAATTAATCCATGAGATTATGGTGTTAATTTGCTTTTCATATAGAAATTAGGTTTTAATTTTCTATTAAACTGTCGTTAAGTTAAATAAATTGCAAAATATATGACAACACATTTTACACAAATTTATAAATATTTTACAACTAAATTTAAACCCCATAATATTTTGTATTATCTTTATTAATACTGTAAAACATCATAAAATAAAAAATATATTTATAAATAAATGCAATAAATGCACAAATTAGTTATTAAAACATACATGTATATTTAAACAATAATCACAATTTAATATGAAATGAACATAAAAGCTATGCCTTCAGGTAATCATCAAATGCCTGATTAATTATAAGCCCGTATTTCACAAACAAATATTTGCATTAAAAATTTTAATGCCATCGTAAGTATTTTTAATTATGTAATTACATAAATAAATTACTAATAATTTCTATATATAAACATAAGTGCAAAGAATATTCTGTGTTTGGATTATAATCATTAGAATTGGTATATATTTTTCACATAACGAAACCGAAAGGCAAGTGAACTCTCACTGAAAAAATATAATTTACTTTCATTTATTTTAGGTTCAAATCGAAAAAATATATTCATAAACGTGTTGATTAATATCGTAGAATATTAAACAAAAATACTACAGTATATAAAATAAAAACAAAAAATCATATTTCATTTGTTTAAGAGAAATGTATAAAAATAAAAACTGTGAGTAGAAATCTTTTTCTCACTTAAAACATGATAAATGAAATGCAATAAAAAAGAGACACAAAAATATATGAAAATTAGAGCTAATTCTTCACTGGGAAACTGAATTACAATTCTCTCGCATATTATAAATTGAAAGAATTTATATTAAAAAACTTAATTTTGTAAGACTTGAGAGAATATTCGTACACAAAAATAAAATATTAATATATTTTCTCTTTATACAGAGAAATCAGAAAAATAATTATTAAATAAAATATAAATAAAATGATTCTCTCTCTCTCTCTCTCTCTCTCTCCCCTCCCTCTCAAACTCATACATTCATACATTGTACTGTATATCATATATTGTCCCCGAAATTACTTAAACATATGAAAAAATATAGTTTAATAATAATGGTTTGCATTATAATAAAAATGAAATAAACGGTATATTATTAGCATTTTTGGGTTTTAATGTTTCCTAAAAAATAATAATGACTTGAATTTATATGAGGTCTCCATATAATGCAAACACACAAACACTGTGTGAGTGCCCCCCATATGACAGCCTCAGTCGGATTGGGATGAAAGGGAACGGCATATGATATGAGATGCGATGAGTAGATATAGCCCACTCACTGAACACGAGTTTAATGTAACACAACATTGTGTTCGCATTTGATTATATGTTTTTTCATAGTCTACTCTCAATATCATATAAACCGTCTATAAAAGTATTATACGATTCTTATGAAACCTAAATCCTTATCTGTCGCTGACATTAAATACAGGCATATATTACTGGGAGAACAGCGATGGGAAAGGGATGTCTTCACTCTTTTAGGCGAAATGTTTTCATTTATTAATGAAAGCCTACGAACGAGTCGATCGCAGACCCGAAAAACATTTTGCATTTGGTTTTCAAAGAGATCGATAAGTATTATCTCTTAAGAGTAATATATGAGAGACGACACTATCTATAAATATGATACCATTTGGAGTGGTAGCCTAAGTGCTGCACAAATTATACGCTGACATACCAGTGCCAGACATACCATTCCACGGCATGTATTGTAGAAAAGCAAACACAAAATCGTAAATTTCATAATTGCCTCAATTAATGAGTAAATATTTCATATAATAGTAAATAGGAGTAAAAATGTTTGCAAAATAAAGCACACATTCATTAACTCTATTGAACACTGAAACTCCAGTTTTTGGCTAATATTTTATTTATTACTCCAAAGAATTTCTGAACAAAAAACGACTAAAATAAATATTTTAAAACTCATTTTTATGTCAAACTATTACTCCGTTTGTTTGATGCCATCAATTATTCCGAGTCTTTTGATTTCATGTTTTTATGGCAAAAATATGTTGTTTTTACTGATAAACTAATCATAATAT
>CAJPVJ010002408.1:0-11046 GCA_905397405.1 Oppiella nova
GGTTTGTTGCTAGTTATTTTTTGTGGCCGTAATGTTGTTGTTGTTGTTTATGTAGTGAATAATTATGCAATTCTTATGAATGCCTTAAAGACATTGATTTTTCGCTATCGACATATTGGCGAGACTCAGAGTAAATATCTATCGGCGCTCTAAACGCCTAACGAAATGTTATTTTTATTTATTTTTGGTCAAAAATAAAGTGTTTGTCGTTAATTCATTATATCTGTTATACATTTCTTGAAGTCTCTCTCTCTCTCTCTCTCTCTCTCTCTCGAGACTTTTAGATAATTCAAAGTATAAGATAAAAGTTATTTTTTGTGAAAACTTTTATTTTTTGGAAAATACACTGCTTTTTGTATGTAGCAAATGTTGAGTAGCAAAAAATCTATAAGTGTTTTCATTACAAGAAATATTTGAAATAATTTTCTCTTTTTCTGTTCATAAAAATATATTCCAAATATTTTCTCTGAAACTAAAACAACATTTTTGTTTTATTTTCTCGGATGAAGTCATAAGAGAAATATAATACGAGAGAGAGAGAGAGAGAGAGACTATTTTATTTTTTATGAGAAATTATAAAACCAAAAACTATTTTCTCATATAATATATGAGTTAAGAAAAAATTATAGCTTATGTTAATCAAGATATCCGATGAATAGATGAATGTCTAGATAATGAGATAAGTCTTATGTTTGAGAAAACAATCCTTTTTTATTTTATTATTTTATCTCTCTCTCTCTCTCTCTCTCTCTCCATATGTGTTCACAAACTGAACGAAAGGTAAAAACATTTTAAAAAGAAAAATAAAAAACTTAAAAATTATTTTGTTTGAAAGCGCTTTATAGATGCCATCAAAAAGCAAAACTGAAAATTAAGTTTTTATTTATTATGTTTAATAATAATAAATAAATATTTTTATAATAAATTAAACTCAACTCAAGTTTTTATTATTTTTTGCAAAATAATAATTTTCTCCACTAATCTCTTTGTGTTTATATAGTTATTTCTTATTGTTATTTTATTTTATATATTTTATAACACACTATACGTGTAAATGGTTATCATATGGAAAGCCAGACATAATTTTGTGAATTATTTTTTGAAAGCGATTTTTATAAAGTGCTTTCAATTTTTTATATTTTTCTCTATGAATCCGATAATTTAATATTAAATTTCCGAAAGCACTTGAATAATAAGATTCTCATGAAATATGAAATTAAATATTAACTTAAAGTTAATATATTTTTGTCATTTTACTCTCATCTTAAACCAGGAAAAATATTTGATTTTTTTTATATAATATAAGATTACTTATTACTTAAGTTTAGAAAAATGGTTTAGGATTTCAACGGGAAAAGTGCGATATTCAGGGAAATAAATATTTTGATTAAAAGTCATTTACATTTTCTTATTTTAAAGGAAAAATTGTGTATTTATTACAAAAAAATCTTTTTCATAATGATTACAACAACCAGAAAAATTAAATTAAATTTATAAATATGTTTTTACACAGTTATACATACGGTAAATATATTATATAAGAATCTCAAACATTCATATTTTATTGTAATTATATTTTTTATACATATTTTAATGAAAAGACTTTTCGCATGCAACCCATAAGTCAGTGTATATTTTATAACTTTTAATACTTTTGCAAAACTTTTTATAATAGAGTTTCGTATACTGTGCATAATATTAACATTTTAATCGCCATTAAAATAGTTATGTATAATATAGTTTGTCGTAAAACATTGGTCACAATTTATATAAACCGGACCAATATTTTTATTACCGTATTTTCTAGCTCTTAGTTTTACAAACGGTTATAATAACAAACAATTTAAAAACTTATTGTAACTTTAGATAATAGACCAAAACGACCAGTAAATGTCCCATTCAATTACGTTACTGTAAAGATTACACAGTACACTTAGTTAAATGTAACATTTTGTATTGTACTAAATTAAAATGCATATAATTTTATGCTTTTTGTGTGTAAAAACTTGAAAACTCTTTAAGTTTTTAAATTTATTTGAGGTATTCATAAAAATATAAAAAGGGTTTTGAAATAATTTTGTAATTTTTATGAAAACCTTTTAAACATTTTATGCAAGTATTTAATATATTTCACAAATTCCAGATTTTAGTATTTTGAGATAATTTTATGTATAATACTTTTTGAGTTATATTATACTCGCAGTGAATGTCGTAGAAAAATATAAGTTATTATGTTTGTAGCAAAACATCATTTATTATGTGTTTTTATGTTTCATACAATTTGTATTTACTTTATATTTTATTTATTGCTATTTTCCTTGTTTTATTTCAGACATCACCAATTATATCTATATTTATATTATTTATACAGTATTTTCATTGCATACAGTCTACCCTAGTACAGTATATATATCATAAATTCATTAAAATATTCATTATAGATATAAAAATATCTTTCAAAAATATAATTAACATTAAATGTTTCATATAAAAATTAATTATTTTTATGATATTATTATTTAATTAACATGTTTTAAAATATTGTGTTCATAATAATCAGTGCTCATTGTGTTTAACATAATCTGTTTAAATCTTATATATCCATAACTTTATGAGACATTTGTAAATCTCTACAAACATATTATATATCTTATACCTTATTTATTAAAAGAGTTATAAATTCATATTAAATGTTATGTAATCCCTATTCTGTCTGCTATTTGCTATTATAGCGTATGTCTACTCCTATATCACAGTTAATGACTCGTAGACGAGAGAGAGAGAGAGAGAGAGAGAGAGAGAGAGAGAGAGAGAGATGTAAATAACAGACAGTTACAAAAACTAGCCAGATGATTTAAGCATATTGAATGTTATTAATAGATAAGCATAATATTCAAAAACATTCATTATAATTATAATAAATAAAACTGAAATATCAATACATTGAACGTGTATTTGGTATCAGGTAATGCCCTGTTATTTATCGTCTAAATATTCTCGACTACTTGATATTTACTCGTAACGTAGACTTAATTGTCATAAATTTATAAAAATTAATATTAAAATATTAAGTTATATGAACAGACGTCTCGAATACACAAAAAACAAACACTTTTATGCGGTTTATAGTGAACTCTAATTACAATTACTAAACTAATAGTGAAATTGTGTGATATGTCTGATGGAAAGAGACAGTTATTAAAAACATATTAAGGAAGTTTGAGCGCAAAAATTATGTCTATAATTAAGTTGTTGTTCATTATATTGAATGATAGATTATTTGGGAAATAGAGAGAGAGAGAGAGAGAGAGAGAGAGAGAGAGAGACCAGAATATTATATTATATTTCCCTATTTAAGAAAATATGTTTTGTAATGTACACTCTTAAGGTTCATTATTACGACTGTCCATTTGTTATGTAATATAAGTACAAGTTTTTGAGTCCACTTTAAGACTTGAAAATTATTTACAATTTGTATGTCTATACTCTATAGGTATGGGATAGAAAGGGATGAGGTTTTTGACAATAGGTTTGAATGAATATTATTGTTATGAATAAATAAATTTATTTTCAAAAACATTTTACCCTTTTTGTCAAATAAATATTTTTTATTTCATTTGTCAGTCAATGGTTGGGAACAGATGTCTGGGAAATGGATGTTTGTAGTCATATATTAAACATACTGTCCATATAGGGAAAGGGTATTCATGTGTCAATATCGGTGCTAAAGGATTCTGTATTCATACAAATCCTAACATAACATCCCTTTTATAGTCGTATTGATTGCAAACAAATGCTTTTATTTAAATGATTTCCTATTCATAGCTCGCGTAAAGTTATATATATATAATACTGCTGTAATAGTTAGGCTGTCCCAACCTAACTGTCCCATCAAAACCGACTTGCTCAGACACTTGTTGAATGTCATAATACATACAACACGGGTGGGATGGGATGGTAGAGATGGGACAGGTATACGAAATAAAATCAGTCAATGGTTTACCATTAAATAAATGCTTCAATTATATTTAATATAAAGTCTTTTTGATAAACTTTTTAAAAAGTTTTATATAGTATTCAATGAATAAAAACTTTTTGCACCGGATTTCCATTCATACACACAATTATTATTTAATTTTGTTTTGTTATCATATATTTTGCCGATTGTCTACTCATTTCGCATATATATGTGTCCTAAACATGAATTTTATTTTATTTTTGTCTCTTTTGTACTCATATTATATGAATGAAAAAAATAATAAACAATTTCATTGAACTTGAAATTTGTATTTTATTATGTTTTGAATGTGTTTTTACATATTTCTGTATGTATAATATATTTTATTAAATAAAAGTGTATAATGCATATTTTAAATCTATGGTACCGTACAGTGCATTTACGTATTACTAACTCTCTATACCTTTCCTCCCTTTCCCTCCATAAACTGAATATTTATTAGATATTTGTGTCCATAATATTTAAAAATTATTAAAACATTTTAATTTCAAAATCATATGCAAAACAGAGCACTATATTATAAAACCGCTAAATATTTAAATTTTTATACATAACACAACATAAAAATTATAAATGCTTTTTGAATATAATTTGAATACATTTTATAACAACTTATAGATAGGTAGAGAAAAGTCTATTGTTTTTAAAAGCATGATTCATATTAAATACATAAATAAATTAACACAAACAAAACTAGTGTCTAGTTTAACATGAATTTCTAATTTAATGTAAATTTTAATCTGGTTTTAAATGGCAAACAAAAATAATAAAATAAAAAAGGATTGTTTTCTCAAACATAAGACTTATCTCATTATCTAGACATTCATCTATTCATCGGATATCTTGATTAACATAAGCTATAATTTTTTCTTAACTCATATATTATACGAGAAAATAGTTTTTGGTTTTATAATTTCTCATAATAAATAAAATAGTCTCTCTCTCTCTCTCTCTCTCTCTCGTATTATATTTCTCTTATGACTTCATACGAGAAAATAAAACAAAAATGTTGTTTTATTTTCAGAGAAAATATTTGGAATATATTTTTATGAACAGAAAAAGAGAAAATTATTTCAAATATTTCTTGTAATGAAAACACTTATAGATTTTTTTGCTACTCAACATTTGCTACATACAAAAAGCAGTGTATTTTCCAAAAAATAAAAGTTTTCGCAAAAAATAACTTTTATCTTATACTTTGAATTATCTAAAAGTCTCGAGAGAGAGAGAGAGAGAGAGAGAGAGAGAGAGAGAGAGACTTAAGAAATGTATAACAGATATAATGAATTAACGACAAACACTTTATTTTTGACCAAAAAATAAATAAAAATAACATTTCGTTAGGCGTTTAGAGCGCCGATAGATATTTACTCAGAGTCTCGCCAATATGTCGATAGCGAAAAATCAATGTCTTTAAGGCATTCATAAGAATTGCATAATTATTCACTACATAAACAACAACAACAACATTACGGCCACAAAAAATAACTAGCAACAAACCTAAATAAATAGTGAGACACATAAAAATTGAAAACTACTTTTGAGATACCTGTGCAGTGAGAGACAATGTAATCTCTCTAAACATGAAAAATATTTTTTCCCTCATAGAGAATGCATGAATAAAAGTAATATATTATATGCGATATAAAGTGAAAAAAGTTTTTTCTCTCGTTTTGTGTGTTAAGAGATTCATAGACTCTATAAGTAATTCAGAAGACTCTCTGAAAATCAAATAATTTGAAAAACAAATATCAGAGACGATGAGAGAGAAAAGTGGGGGTGAAGTGGGATAGGAGTTACTCACAGGTATTAGAACGGGAGAGAGAGAGAGAGAGAGAGAGTCATGTATTTTAAAAACTTATATAAGTCTACAAAACACAAGTGTTTTAATAATAATGTAGTTTAAGGTAAGATTGAGAGGGAAATCATATCTTGTTATGCGGAGGAATGGGAGCCACAGAATAGGTATTAATATTAGTATAACAAACCGTAAACGGATCGACACACATATGCATAGTTATACATCGAGGGGACAGGTATTACTCGCACACAGGTGTACTTCCATATACAGGTGTATGGCATGTGAGGGAGAGGTAGGATATTAAGCGAAGTATAAATACAAAATTTATTTTTATCGATTCATCGCAAACTTTATTTACCAGTATTTTGGGCACTAATGCTATGTTTCGCGTTATTTACGGCTATGAGAGCCCATAGACAGCGCAGCACTTCCCGGCGTATAATAGTTATGCACCTATTTCTGTGCCCACAAAAGTTAACTGACCATTTAAATGCATAGGAACGGCATTTTTCTACCGTTCCATCAAATGCTATGATATACTATATCATCCCAAATGCCGTGAAATAATATTTTTTATGGTATTTTATTTCCCAAATATCTATTAAGTGCTGTTTGTTTCCTATATTTAAAAAAAATTTTCCTCATTTTATGTTTTAGTATTTTTTTTGCGTTCAATTAGTGTTTATATACGAGAGATACGTAAATACTAGTCATTTAGATTTAGTCAACAAATATATAAAATATAAAAAATACTTTACAAACATTAGTGACACAAATTGTGCCCAAAGTTATGTAATTAACAAATTATACTTGTACGTGTATATCCCGTTATAGTGAAGTGCACATTGCTATCATATATTTATTTGCCAAATATTTGCTGTAGTTATCTCTTGGATAAAATTTATAAATAAATAAAAATATTATTTCAAATCCACATTAATTTGTTTAAAGAGGTTTTATTATTTTTTTATAAACAAAATAAATTTGTAGTTTAATAGTGTATATCCTTTTTTGTTTATTACTATTAATGGGTTTTAGTATGTTATCTATAATTTCTACGGGTTTCCCATGAAGTCTCTCTCTCTCTCTCTCTCTTTCTCTCTCGTATTGTAATTATTTATAAATTTAATAAAGAAAATGCAGAATATTTTTATAAGAAATTTATTTCCGTTTCTCACACATTATTTTTCCTCCTTTTACATCAAAATATGTTTTTTACATAAATTTATATTATTACACGAAACAAAGTATATGTTTATGTAATTTGAAAGTGAATTATAATAAAATAAGGAAAATATGTATACATTATTATTATATTTATATTACTGTTATATATTTTGTAGACAATAAATTGACAGTAAATATAATGAGGGTATATTTAAATTCATATGTTGGATACATAATATTTTTTATTTAATTTGCATTTAGTATAATATAAATATTGTTGAGTTTTATGATGATTACTGTATGACTATAATAGTGTGATTTATATTAAAATAAAAAATTAAACATTTCCTAAAAAACTAAATAATTTAAACAAAATTCATTATAATTAGTATAATATGTAGAAACAATAGACATGTATATAAAAAAAATATTTATATTTCCTATTATTTTCGCATTCATTTTCACGGAAATTAATACATAAAAATTAGACACATTTAGCAAAACAATTAAAACAAATACAAAAATCTCGGGTTATTTTCACTCACATTATGTATAATTCATTGGTCTCTAAAAAGCATATAAATTAAAACTTCTCGACATTTATGTGAAATATATTTATGAAAAACGAAATACAGAAATAAATAACTGTATGTTTATAAATTTGTTTATTATATTTATGTCGGTTTTTTGGTGATCCGGCTCTTATAGGGGAGGTATCTCTAAATGTACTCAACATTTATATATTTATTTTCAAAAGGATTTTTAAGCTAATGTTTGGTCTAATTATCTCTGTATCTCTATATCTATTATAATTAGTCTCTCTCTCTCTCTCTCTCTCTCTCTCTCTCTCTCTCTCTCGGCTAAGCATTTAAGTGAATACTATCTGAACAAAAATTTTTTGTTTATTAAATAATTACAGTAATATTTTAGATACTATTTTAAAGTAAGTTATTTTACCGCTTATTAAACATACCTTTAAATGAAAATTGCATTAATTTTACGTTTAAAATACGGTATATTTATCGCCACTTATTTCATATCATAAGAGAGCCAAAACTGTGATTAAATACTGGATATCACACGACAAATAAGTTTTTGAAAATTCCATTAAAAATGCAATCAACATAATTTTTTACATATAATTAATATTTTTGAAAGTCTTATGATTATTATATTTTCTATAAATTACTTTAAATCGCTTTTAATATAATAAATAATATTTAGAGAAAATATTTTTAAATTTATTGATAAAACACTTAAAATATTTGCTAATTTTTTGTGATTTAGAGAGAGAGAGAGAGAGAGAGAGAGAGAGAACACCTCTCTCATCGATAATAATATAAATATTTAATGGTTTTTATAAACTAATATATAATTTTATATTAAATTAATTACTTCATAGAAACTCAAAACTTTGAAAAAATCCACATATATTTGTGATTAAATCATATTTGCAATCCAGATATACAGCACTCAGTACATACATGTAATTCATATGCCTTTCCATACGTTATGATTGTATTGTAGATAAAAATATTTCTTAAAAATATAAATAAATTAATATTACATACAAATTATCGCATAAATGAGAAAACACATCTAAAATAAATATTATATATAATACATTAGCTAATTGTATATTATAAAATAAAAAATTGTTGTTTATTTGCAATCACTGCATAAACATCTAAAAAGCCCGCTAACTATGCTTGCTAATTAGTATTGCATAAAGTCGTCATAAAATATATCTAAATATCATTTGCAGAAAACGTATATTAAAATCAAACCCAAAAATCAAAATCTCTTGAGAGAGAGAGAGAGAGAGAGAGAGAGAGAGAGACCTCTAAAAGAGATTTGTATCACAGGTTTTTGGTTGTAATATAAAAAGTGTTCACAAAAACTACTCATGAGATTACATATAAAGTACTCAATGATAATAATAATAATATCTTGGTGATTGGATTACAATCACAAGATTTGAACTCCTTTTAAGACGCGCTCTCTCTCTCTCTCTCTCTCTCTCTCTCTCTCTCTTACGTACGAAAAGAAGTTTATATAAATTAGGAGTAATCTGTAGTTTAAGCCACAAAATTGAAAGCATAAAAATTGGGTCAAAAACTTGTTTTCACTCTCTTTTGCCATAACTATAAGCTCTAAGACTTTAGTTTACATAACATAATAAGTCTTGTGATTAACTAAAAAAATTATGAGAGAGAAAAAGCATATTAAATATGTCTGTAATTTCTCAAACTTGATTTGAGTCACATTTATTTTTTACAATTCAATTATAATTGTTATAGCAGTAGAAATATTTATAATTTTTTACACTGATTGCTAGTTACTATTGACTGGTTTAATTAATACCAGTGGCTATTATCTAATCTTATTACACTATATTGTGTATTATAAATGTATTATAATTTTGATTGAAATGCACACATAATAAGGGGTAAAAATCATATATAAAATTATATAATACTTATGTTTACTATAATCTCTACGTTTCTCTCGTCACCGCAAATATATTTGATAATCATTTCCTGATCCCTGAGATACCTGTGCTAAGAGTCAGCACACAATACATGTAGTATGAGTAGTGTAGCACAGGTAGTATACGAATTAATAAACATTACACTAATAAATACGGAATTCTCACTCGACACACAAAACACTGTATTTTTCAATACAAAATAATAATATTTCTCTCATCCGAATAACTTATTGTAAAAAATACATGTATGAATAATGTTATAGCAAACAATGGGACTGGTAGTGGCATTTTTTGTTATGTAGTTTCAAATCTAAAAACTTATGAAAACTATTTTCTCGCAAAAATTTATTCAATGATTACTACATTTTGTTAGATATGTATAAAATATAATATTATGATAGTATATATGGAAATACAGTCGTAATGAATGGCAACAAAAAATATTTTTATATCCCGGTTGTTGAATAAAATTATGTTTTATGTGAATCTCTCTCTCTCTCTTTCTCTCTCTCTCTCTCTCTTTCTCCATAAGTGTTCACAAACTGAACGAAAGGTAAAAACATTTTAAAAAGAAAAATAAAAAACTTAAAAAATATTTTGTTTGAAAGTGCTTTATAGATGCCATCAAAAAGCAAAACTGAAAATTAAGTTTTTATTTATTATGTTTAATAATAATAAATAAATATTTTTATAATAAATTAAACTCAACTCAAGTTTTTATTATTTTTTGCTAAATAATAATTTCTCCACTAATCTCTTTGTGTTTATATAGTTTTTTCTTATTGTTATTTTATTTTATATATTTTATAACACACTATACGTGTAAATGGTTATCATATGGAAAGCCAGACATAATTTTTTGAATTACTTTTTGAAAGCGATTTTTATAAAGTGTTTTTAATTTTTTATATTTTTCTCTATAAATCCGATAATTTAATATTAAATTTCCGAAAGCACTTGAATAATAAGATTTTCATGAAATATGAAATTAAATATTAACTTAAAGTTAATTATATTTTTGTCATAAACTTTACTCTCATCTTAAATCAGGAAAAATATTTGATTTTCTTATATAATATAAGATTACTTATAAAGTGTAGAAAAATGGTTTAGGATTTCAACGGGAAAAGTGCGATATTCAAGGAAATAAATATTTAGATTTAAAGTCATTTACATTTTCTTATTTTAAAGGAAAAAGTGTGTATTTATTACAAAAAAAATCTTTTCCATAATGATTACAACAACCAGAATAATAAAATTATGTTTATAAATATGTTTTTACACAGTTATACATACGGTAAATATATTATATAAGAGTCTCAAACATTCATATTTTATTGTAATTATATTTTTTATACATATTTTAATGAAAAGACTTTTCGCATGCAACCCATAAGTCAGTGTATATTTTATAACTTTTAATACTTTTGCAAAACTTTTTATAATAGGGTTTCGTATACTGTGCATAATATTAACATTTTAATCGCCATTAAAATAGTTATGTATAATATAGTTTGTCGTAAAACATTGGTCACAATTTATATAAACCGGACCAATATTTTTATTACC
>CAJPVJ010002409.1:0-13169 GCA_905397405.1 Oppiella nova
TAATTAGTGGACATTCAGTGTATTAGCGGCGATGATAGCACTTACGTAACGCCAGCCGTACGCCAGTAAGTCATGTCTTGGGATCAGTTGAGCAGTTGGTCCGCAAAGTTGTGGTTAACGGTTGAACTGATTGTGTGTTTTCAGTGATATTTACTGCGAGACTATCATAACATACGTAACACTATTGTTATTATACTCAGAGCCCTTACTCTCAGTATTGCCCCCTTTATATGTTATTCCAATGAGCACTCCCCTCATATGTTCAATGTATACGATCCTCCAAACTATGCATGAATGCGTAACATTGTTGATGAGCAATTCATATGTTTTATTGCATTTGTAATGAAGTCATGCTTTTTAGCAGTAATTTTGTTGACGATTTCTCATTAGAATCAATTTATAAATGTCTACAAAACGATAGCCAGTGACTGTACGCGCATATGCATTGCACATGTGTTTCATTGCATAGGATTTCTATGGGTTTCTAGAAATTCAGTGATAAATACAGTGATAAACAAAGCCATCAGACGTACCATTGTTTGTGAGATCCGTTTAGTGACAATCGCGTCAAGACATGGCCTCAAACGAAGACAAATTCGATGGCATACTGTTGTCGATGGCCAGAGAGCACACGGGAGGCGTTCAAGAGGTTTGTTGACCACCGATGCCTATCATAATACACACCACTCTTGTTATCACCCACTCATGAGACACACCTACTGATGACTACCACTGTTACCACTCATTGATACCTACTATAGAACCCAACCATTGATACCAATTTACCACTCATTGTCTCACTCTATATCTCATTATCTTTGGGAACAGCTTTTAGACACATTCTTCTCGTTCTTGTGCCGGAAGACGGACTTCTACTTCGGAAGCGCCGACACCTCAGCCGCCGAGGCTTTAGTGCTTAAGACGTTTCGCAAATACAAAGAGATTTCAGACAAAGTGAACGAAGAGAAGATCAAAGAGAGGGAAGAAGTGGAACGTAAGGCACGGGAGAGAAGGGATCAGAAGCGCAGGGAAGAGGAGGAGAAGCTGAAGGCGGCGGCCAATAGTCCGCCGAAGCCTAAGATTGTGGAACTGACTGATGAAGAGGCGGAACGATTGGAGCAGAAGTTAGCCAATGATAAGAAGCAACAGAGTAATGGCGACGTCAGCGCCGGTGATAATGAGGTGATTAATAGTCTCTCTCTCTCTCTCTCTTTCATAACTCTCTCTTCTCTCTCTCTCATAACTCTCTCACTCTATCTCTCATACAGTCTAACGATGCGAAACCTACCGATGCGGTCGAGACTAACGGCGCTTCCGATGGCGACAAAGCGGAGATAAGAAAGACGATGAGGACGAGGAGGACAACAATAAACTGAAGCCTAACGCAGGAAATGGATGTGATTTAGACGACTACACGTGGACGCAAACCCTATCGGAACTGGAGGTGAAGGTGCCGTTGCGGGTGGCCTTCAAACTGCGTGCTCGCGATATAGTCGTCGAGTATAAGAAGAAGCACCTGAAGGTCGGTGTCAAAGGTCAACCCCCGGTCATCGACGGGGAACTCCATAACGAGATCAAAGTGGACGACTGCTGTTGGGTTCTGCAGGACATGAATACAGTATCGTCGAGTACAAGAAGAAGCACCTGAAGGTCGGTGTCAAAGGTCAACCCCCGGTCATCGACGGGGAACTCCATAACGAGATCAAAGTGGAGGACTGCTGTTGGGTTCTGCAGGACATGAATACAGTAGTCATCACTCTGGAGAAGTGCCATCAGATGGAGTGGTGGCCGCGGCTACAGATGACCGACCCCGAGATGAACACCCGTAAAGTGAATCCCGAGGCCTCCAAGTTGTCCGACTTAGACGGCGAGACCCGCTCTATGGTCGAGAAGGTGGGTGCGAGTGAGGGCTGGTTGTTGTGGTCGACACTAGCCGTGTGTTTGATTAGAAGGGAAAGTAATGTTTGTTTTGTGTTTGTTTTGCAGATGATGTACGATCAAAGACAAAAGGAATTGGGTATTTATGAACAGTGTATTCAGTTTGGGTGAAGTCTAATGTTTGGATGCCTTTCCAGGTTTGCCTACCAGTGAGGACCAGAAAAAACAGGACGTCATTAAGAAGTACGTATTGCTTAACTACTAGTCTGATTGCAGTTAATGGACAGCGATTTGAATACTTTTAATCCATTTTTGTTATAATTTCTGGCAATTAACTGATTGTTTGAATGCCTTTCCATTAGGTTTATGGCGGAGCACCCGGAGATGGACTTCACGAACTGTAAATTCAATTAACGATGGCCGCGGCTACAGGTGACCGACCCCGAGATGAACACCCGTAAAGTGAATCCCGAGGCCTCCAAGTTGTCCGACTTGGACGGCGAGACCCGCTCTATGGTCGAGAAGGTGGGTGCGAGTGAGGGCTGGTTGTTGTGGTCGACACTGCCGTGTGTTTGATTAGAAGGGAAAGTAATGTTTGTTTTGTGTTTGTTTTGCAGATGATGTACGATCAAAGACAAAAGGAACTGGGTTTGTATGAACAGTGTATTCAGTTTGGGTGAAGTCTAATGTTTGGATGCCTTTCCAGGTTTGCCTACCAGTGAGGACCAGAAAAAACAGGACGTCATTAAGAAGTACGTATTACTTGACTACTAGTCTGATTGCAGTTAATGGACAGTCATTTGAATACTTTTAATCCATTTTTGTTATAATTTCTGGCAATTAACTGATTGTTTGAATGCCTTTCCATTAGGTTTATGGCGGAGCACCCGGAGATGGACTTCACGAACTGTAAATTCAATTAACGATTAGGTTTTGATTGTAATGATAGTTACGATATATTTTTGTCTGTTTTTTACCTGTTAATCAATTCATACCTTTCCGCTTATGTCTTAATAATGTTTTTGTATTTTTGTTTTTTCTATTCAATCTTGAAATACATTTTATGTTTTATTTATGAGAATTAAATTCATATTTAAATTGTTTTTCGATTTGTGTTTTTTGTGTTTCAATTGTTTTCCTTTACGTTAACCTTAACTGTAGTTTACTTTTGGTGTATTTAATACACAGTTTTATACCGTATTCGTGAAATATTATTTGATATTAGATTTACAGATAATTTATGATAAAGTAATTGAAAATTAATTGATTTTTATAACTTAATCCGAATATTACTTATATCTAATAATTAGCATAATTTTGCAAAATAAATATTCAATTAATGCATAAATATTGCATGAAAATATAGATTAATTGATTTAAATAAGTGTTTAATTGGTGTTGAAAATGCAATTTAAAATTTTTAAAAAGTAGTCAATTAATAAAATGCTATCAAATGGTCACTCAATTTATAGCGATGGTGAGCGTCAGGTGTGTGCCATTAGATCTCTAGCCACCAATTTAATCATCACTCTATTTGATCCAATTGTTTCTGAAGTTCGTCGAGAGAGAGAGAGAGATTTAAAATGACTTAAAAACATTAAAAAACTAAAATGCATGACCACTCGCATCGATACCACTGACAGCCCACACATTCAATACAACCACTGAAACCACGGACCAAATGAGTGATAATCTCACAGAACTTGTGTCACAATCTGTTCGCAAACTTCAATCGTAACGTTATTTATGAAGACATCGTTCGCGCACTCAGTGTTTGAATGAATGCGTGAAGAAAAACAAAAACAAAAACACGTTTTCAAAGACACTCTTCACCGCAGATCTCATCACCGAATGGATCAGTCGATGGACACATGAATGGCCGCTAAAGTCAAGAGAGCCATGACTGCGGACAAGCAGTCGGTGGCCGACAAGACAGCCATCGGTCAGCGCGCGAGCCGTTCGTGTGTCTCAAGACGTGTGTCGACGACAACTACCGCAACGCCGACCACCAGGACATCGATGACGGCTAAGAAGCGGCCGAAGACTGTGTCTGACGTCACGAAGTGGTCGTTCGCCGAGACGTCGGCGCTGATGACGGTTTGGTCGCAGTCGAGGGCCGTGTCTTCGTATGGCAGCCAACGAGCGCTTCATCAGTACATTCAGTGCAGACTCGAGACAATTGGATTCAAGAGGAATACGGAACAGATCCGATGCAAACTCAAGAGATTGAGGGATAATATCAACACAAGTAATGAGAGGCAGAGAGAGAGAGAGAGAGAGCTGTCATTCATTTGATGATTTAATTGGCGTTTTGTTTGCATGTCTTAGGCTTTACGTCAACCACTTCTTCGACATCCAATATATCCCAATGCGAGCCATCTTTAGATAACACAGTGGCGACCAATGATGAGGAATTGGATTCTCGAAGCAGTTATACCAGTGATAGTCTTGAGGCGAGTATTTGGTGGCTATTATTGTGTTATTATCTAATGGTATGTATTGTCACCCATTAGGATGAGTCGGAGTCCGAGTACGACATCGGATACGAGATAACACTGACGGACACGGAGTCAGAGGATTCACTGCAAGAGATGTTTAATCCAAAGACAACGTCTGTGTCCAGCAGTTGCTGTAAAACAGATCTTATTTGTGATAATCCTATAGTTTATCACTTAATGACATATCGTTTCCTATTAGATCCCACTGTAAGTCATAGATCTGAAGACATAGAGAAACCTCGGCAACAGGTAGTCATCGATGGTATGGAAAGTCTTAAACGAGAGCTGACCGACACCGCGGATGAGATAATCGGTGGTCCGAAACGACTTAAGGAGTCGATTGTGGCGTTTAATAAGGAGTTGAGTCGACTAACGGATCAATTGCGTGATAAAAGTGTGTCTGATATTGATATTCACATAAAGTATCAGAGATTTATGGCTAACTCGAGTGAACAGTTGCCACAGTCATCGACATCACCGCCGAAGAGGTTGAAGATATTTATGCCAAACATTAATAAGAAGTTATGATTATGTTATGCATTGTACTGTATATAAGCCTTAATCTAATAAACGCAACAATTTGTTAAAATTTATTTTCAATGTTAAATATTATGTGTAATTAATAATGTATCGATATGATATACCGATAAAACAAAATACAGTTTGTTGTACGGTTTTAGTTTTAATACAGAATCTTAGATTTTCTATATTTTAATAATAACTCCTTGAGATACATGAATCTAACGCCAAAATCGGCTTGCTTTGATTCAGGACAATAACTTTGATGGCAATGTGGGCATTGGTGAGTTTTAGAATCATAATGCTGTTTGTCTGGTTCGTGTTTACACTGGAAAGGGTCACCTAGATCATCGTGCGGAATACAGCTAACTTTATACGTTTCCTGGTCGTCAGTCTTGTGAATTATATGTAGTAGATAATGATAGAAAAATTCATAATAATGTTTCCTGGTAGAATCACCAATACCAGACTCTATTGCATCGACGACATATGAACCCGATAGCAGACATTTGTTGCAAAGTGTCCACTCTTTGTAAGTCTCCAACACTTCACTGCATTCACGTCTGTCTGTCCAGTGAAGGGTTTCGGGGTTTTTCGGGTGGTCCCAGTTGTAGTACGACATGGATTGCAATACGAACATTACATTTATCATGCATTTGTTCACCAATTCGTTATCCGATGAATACGATAGTGAACTATATTTTGAAAAATTTTAATATAATTCAAACATTTGAATGCCATTCACTCATAACTTAAGTTCTAAAACTGTATAAACAATGGAATTAAAAGGATGTCACTACAAGTATTGCATCAGTGTCATATTTAATCTTATATTTAAATATTAAATGATACATTATATTAAATTCTATATGAATAAATTATCTTGAAATAAACTGGCACAACTACCGTTCAAATTAAAAAGCATTTAATCATAAAAAGATTACTACCGTATTCCCGCGCAACCACCGGCATGCCGGTGTAAAGTGAGGTTTATGAGACTGCCGTTATATCCCGAGGTATAACGG
The DNA here is from genome assembly GCA_905397405.1 of Oppiella nova. Classification (NCBI taxonomy): domain Eukaryota; kingdom Metazoa; phylum Arthropoda; class Arachnida; order Sarcoptiformes; family Oppiidae; genus Oppiella; species Oppiella nova. The sequence continues at coordinate 5,921 of CAJPVJ010002409.1, forward strand.
CATGCCGTAATAAGTGAGGTCTAAAATATGTTTTTAATATTTTAAAAATTATTAATATTTTGTGTTATAAATGCGTTAAAAATAAATTTACAATAAATTTCCTATTAATTTTTATATTTTACTATTTATTTTTGTTGTATAAATAGGTTTAAGCTAGAAAATATATGATTATAAGTAAAATTAATACACGTATCGCTTTATTTCAACTTTATGCATGACAATTCATAAATATGTGCCTCACTTATAACGGCATGCCGGTGGTTGCGCGGGAATACGGTAGTAAAACTTACGCATCCGTTTTCAAACATGGTAATTCCACATCAAATAACTGTTCACCAATTTTGTAGATACTAAACAGGTCCGCTTTATGATTATGCTCACCACGGCCAATCTCTGGGGCCTGGTAGTCAAGATTACCCAATCTACCGGACTTGTGTTGGCGAATAGTAGTCAACCCGAAGTCACATATTTTAAAATGACTGCGGTTGCAATGACTGTCAAAGCAAGTGAGATAAAATCCTCGACTTGTTAGGATATTAGCAGGGTATAAATCCCCGTGAGTGACCGGTGGTGTCAATCCGTGCAAATATTGCATACATTTTAGGATCTCTTTGAATATTTGGCACGAGATGTAAGCTTCTACCATACCCATGGGTTGACCCGATTCTCGACCGAAGGCTTCGCGTTTTTTATCGAGAATTGTCTGCAGACTGTCCGAACACAACTCCATTACAATGTAATAGTAATGCAAATCATAAAATGAATGCAAGTAAAGAACACAATATTGCGAGCGCACCCGCTTTAAGTTCTCTAATTCCTTCAAATACTGAGCTAGGTCCGTTTTGTCTATATGTCAAAAAGCGAGAGAGCAATTCAATTTGCATTAACCCAATTATAATATTATGCTATATCGATGTATACCTGGTCCTGTTATGGGAATCCTTTTAATAGCATATTCTCTGCGGTTGCCTTTATATCTCATTTTATATACGGTTCCGAATGATCCCGTACCTAATTCACCCCAGTTCCCGTATTGAGAAATCGGGGTCCAATCGGAATGTAATTGGCTTGGAGTGACTACAGTCAAATATTATATAATTAATATACACATATACAGTACGCTTTGTTCAATCATACAGTTATTATGGGTTTACCCCGCCCAAAAATACTTTAAACCGAAAAACCTAAACTCAAATAATTAACTGACAGTGGGTATATTTTGAATTTGATTAGTAGAATAGATGATCCTTAACCTAGCCTAACCCAATTTAAATGAAATTTCCATTTATCATCAATCGATCATGTTACAAAAGTTATTTAAGTTTAAATTTTTCCATTTTTGGGACTTTTGGGCGAATCCAGTTATTTATGCTTACAAATGATTCCAAATTGAATTATTTTGAACATTTGACTCAAAAAATCGTAATAATTGTTGCCCACCACACTTATGGTCTCGGGAGTCACTCGATACACGTGCAGACAATAATCAAACAAATTCTTGTAATCCGTTTGTTTCACACGATTCATGCCGTCAATCTCCACAACCCTGTCGTTTATTAGGGCAATAGCCTTGTGCTCATCGTTCGCCCAAATCATCCGTAGTTCCTGACAGCCGGCGATGTTGTCCAACAATTTGGGCTCGTTTTGCATGATTTGAACACCGCTTTGATCGTTATATTGACCGCAAAAATACACAAACCCGTCGTCTCTCAGCCAATACGTGGCCCGACTCCCGGTGGCGATTGATTTAATGCCCGTCACATTAGCTACCAATTGAGGTTTAAATACCACTCCCTCTTGATAGTGGTTATCGCTATCGGTATCTCTATAGCTCGCGTACCGTGCTCGATAGCTCGTGTAATCGTACCATACATAATCACATAATACCTTATGGCCCAATTGATAGCATTCATTTCGACCCCAACTAAACACCAGTCCCTCATCAGTGATGGCAAACCTCGAGAAATGTCCGCAAAACACACTTTTTATGTGATATTCATTGTCAACATTAGATTCATTGGCATAAAAATGCAATCGTTGTGGGCTTGTACTGTTGGGTCTGTAAATATTATGGTCCCACACATAGACACTACCGGTGCGCGTGAGGGCCAACGAGCGACCACAACCGCACGATATTTGACAGACTTGTTGGTCTTCTAAACCGAACACTTTGGTGGGTTTATAGGGTTTATAGAGCACCCATTCCTTCCACTCATACACCTGTCCGCTGGAGTTTATAGCCATAGAAATGTCGTATCCCGTACAGAATTGCACAATATTCTTGTCACACAATTCCGGTATAATAGTCGCGGTATTGACAACCAGTTCGTGTCCCAAACCGAGAGATCCCCAGGAATTGGATCCCAAGCCGTAGACGAGGTCTTTGTCGGTCACCACTAATATGTTATATCCTATCGAGTCTTGGAAAACGTGAAACAATTTAATCGATTTAATTGATTCGAATTGAGGGTAACTTTGGGACCCGGAGGCCATTGTTTGGTTTTTGTGACAATTGTGACAATTATTAAAATGTGTCCAAATTGTAAACTTTCAAATTCCTGTCAACACCACCTTTAAGAATCGTATTACATAAACAGTGCTAAATATCACGTATGCCAATTTGTTCAAATAAATAACTTTAATGTTGTATCCTTGAATATGCACTTTTCAACATTAAGTTTGCTTAAAATGGTTTTGCATAATCATTTTCATAACCATGAATATTTCAAAAAGAAAAATAAAATAGTTAAATTACATGCCATACAAACTTATACTTTACATAAAAAGTTATCAAATTATTATCAAGTGTTGGTGTGAATTATTACTAGATATTAGTGTATTTGTTATATTAATATACGCATGCTTATGAAATGTTTAAAAAAATTAAAAATACTTTTGTTATGATTCATAAGTTATGAAAATTCATGTGATGTTTTCACAACAACACAATTGTCACAAGAGTTTGAGTGATATTTGTGGTGATAATCAAGTGATTGGACAACACATAGACAACCAGATCTCTCTCTCTCTCTCTCTCTCTCTCTCTGAAAATTACTTTTTTTGGTCAAAAATAACTTGAATTTTAAGAAATAAATGATGTAGGCATAAATTTTCCATAGATTTATATATGATTTTAATTTGTATTATTACATAATTTACATTTTTAAATTTCAACCACCGTACTTTTGATTACAATGTGGACATGGTTGCTTTTTACATTCATTATACTTTTTCTTAGCCTGGTAAATTTCATACATAGGGTCATTCGGATCATCTTCGTATGGCGTACAACACATACACTCACCTAAAGGCGCCTCAAATAATATATTAATCCTGTATTTCGTGACAAAATATTCACCGAAAAAGTGATAACTATTTTGTTTGATTGCATTCACTGTTGACTCGACGTTAGGATCCGATTGCAGACATTGGTTACAAAGTGTCCACTCTTTGTATTTGTCTAACACTTGCCTACACGAGGGTCTGTCTGTCCAGTCATGGGTACCGGGTTTGGGATGATTAGGGTATTCCCAGTTGTAGTACGACATGGTATGCAACACTTGCTTCACATTATCCATACATTTGTTGACTATTTCATTGTCCGATGAATACGATTGCGAGCTATGTTTTGGATGTTTTAAATATTACAAATTTTTAATAAATTTTTTTGGGCCACAAAACGGAGTAAGGATTTTAAAAACATTTTTTTATATTCAATGTTGTATTCAGGGTATATTAATACCGTAAATAAATTTTTTATTTCATATTCCGTTTCGCAACCCAGATATAATATAAACAATTTAATAAAGTTTACTTAACTTATCTAGGTTAAAAAGACTGAATGAAACTCACCAAGGATAATCCAAATTGACGTCAAATAACTTTTCGCCAATTTTGTACAAACTGTACAGGTCCACTTTATGGTCATATAGGCGTCAATGGTAAATTTCAGGGGCCTGGTAGCTGGGGTTACCCTTATCGGACGCGTGCGGGCGTACTGTAGACACACCGAAGTCGCATAACTTAAAATATCTACCTTTCCCTGCCTTACGGGTCATCAGAATATTATCGGGATATAAGTCCCGGTGAGTGACCGGTGGCTCCAATCCATGCAAATACTGAACACACTCTAAGAGTTCTTTGAATATTTGGCACGAAATGAATGCCTCGACTGAACCCATGGGTTGACCCAAATCTCGACGGAAGGCTTTGTGTTTTTTATCGAGAATTGTCTGAAGACTGTCTGAACACAACTCCATTACAATGTAATAGTTGTCGCACTCGAGTGCATGAATGTATTGAATGCAATATTCTGAGCGAACGGTCACTAAATTCTGTAATTCCTTATAATACTGGTCTGAATCCGTTTTATCTGTGAGTGAGTGAGTGAGAGAGAGAGAGAGAGAGAGAATTCTTTTAATTTAATAGTTTTAAATTTTAATGAGTAAATTTACCTTTATAAATTTCTTTGACGGCGTATTCCTTGCCATCGCGCTTATTTCTCATTTTAAATACTGTCCCAAAATACCCGGAACCTAATTCACGTAATTTCTCGTAGCGGTCAGTAATCAGGGTTAGTCCATAATTCAAAGGGGCAGGCACATCTACAATATAAAGTTTAGTTTATCAAGTAATACTTACTGTAATTCACTAAAAATATACGAATTATACAGGGTAGCCTTTTATTAACGATGCCACTTTGATTATCGTTTATTTGAGCACTATGTATTATTTTTAATTGATTCCTTCATCAAATTATAGAGGAATAGTTAGGGTTTTGTTTGATATATAACATGCCCAGAATATTCTTTCATTTAATTTATAATAGAAAATTCTTTAAAAATATTCATTAAAAATTTAGTTTCAGATCAAACATGAAAATTTTATAAAGATTTTTGAACTTAATTTGAACCAATTATTTTTATGTAAGTCAAATTGTAAATTAATATTTTAATTTAAAAAATTTAATTATAATGTTAATTTAGTGTAATTTTGACATTGAAAATCAAATTATGAAATTATTGATATCAATATTCTTAAAATAAACTAAAATTTAGAAAAGATTATTTTTAAATTTCTATCTAAACTTCTTTACAATAAGTTGCTAAGTGAATTTCATTAATATTTAAAATCGTACATGTCAGTTATACTCGAGTTTTAATGAAAACACAAAATTTAAAACTCTTTTGTGAAAAATATTATTTTAAATATCACACACAAGAATATTCTGGGCATGTTATATATCAAACAAAACCCTAACTATTCCTCTATAATTTGGTGAAAGAATCAATTAAAAATAATACACGGTGTTAAAATAAACGACAATCAAAGTGGCATCGTTAATAAAAGGCTACCCTGTATTATCTACGAACATTACTATGGCAAAAATTTCATTCGTACCATAAATAGATAATTTAACTTGGACAAACATTTTGCCCAAAAACTCGTGACATTTGTGCATAAAATCGCGTTTTGTATTGTAATTAAATCTCTTAAACTCCCGGAAATTAATGGTCTCTAAAGTAATCCGAAACTCGTCGACACAATAATCAAACAAATTCTCGTAATCCGTGGCAATCACTTCATTCGTGTCCAGAATCTCAAGAATATTCTCATCGGTAACAGCAATCACCGTCTGGTGGCCGTTGACCTCTATCACCCGTAGGTCCCGACACTCAGCACCGGTATTCACAACTTTTGGCGAACTTTGCCTGACTTTAACACCGCTTTCATCGCTATATTGACCGCAAAAGTACACAAACCCGTCGTCTGTGAGCCAATACGTGGTGCGACCGTCCCCTCGGGCACCGACACTCTTAACATCAGTTAAACCGGTAATCCGTTGGGGTTTGCGTACCACTGCCTCCACACCCAGCAAGTTATGACCCAAACTGCAGCTATCATTTTGACCCCAACTTAATACCAGTCCCTCGCAAGTGATGGCAAACGACGAGAAACGACCGCAAAACACACTTTTAATGTGATAGACATTCAGTTTTGTCGGCCCTCTAAGTATCACGTGTTCAGTGCCTACCTGTCCATAACCATTACCGCCCCACCCGTAGACACTACCTGTGCTCGTGAGGGCTAACGCGTGTTCATAACCGCATGCTATTTGGCATACATTTAGGTCGTTAAGCACTGGTATTTCGGATGGTTTGTAATAACCCTTTCCGGGTTCACGGGCTAACTGTCCCCTCTCATTGCTACCCCACCCGTACACGTGTCTGTTCCTGACTATAGCTAAGGCAAAGTCGTGTCCCGTAAAGAATTGCAGAATATTCTTGTGACACAATTCCGGTATAATTGTGGGGAAATTGACGGTCAGGTTGTGTCCCAAACCGAGAGATCCGGGAATTGGATCCCAAGCCGTAGACGAGGTGTTTGTCGGTCACCACTAATATGTTATACCCTTTCGGGTCATCGAAAACGTCAAACAATTGAATGCTTTCAATGAACTGATCGTCACTTTTGGCACAAGAAGTCATGGCTTTTCAGATCATTTTTGCGGTCACGACACAAATGTGTCGAAAATTAATTCAAAATATAATTTCTAACTAAAACTAATGTAACTATTATGTAAACTCAATAAACAAATGTTTATTATTTTAACCTTGAACAATTTAGCACGTATACCCGGTTAAAAATAATTTAAAATCACTTTTATATTCCTGGTTAATTCTTATAAATGTAACCTGAGTAAGTTATTCATAAAACAAAATTAAAATTAATTCACATTAAATAGTTATAAAACTTTTATTTATAAAGTTTTGTAAAAAGTTTTTGTTCATAATTGATACTGGGGATACACATACCAGGGATATGTGTTATACGACGCATGCGTTCATTAAAACATATGTTTTCAAAGTTTTTGTTTTGTTTTGATTGCAAACTCGTGTCCAGTCTTCACAAGAGTTTGAGTCGTATTTGTGGTGATAATCAAGTGATTGAACAACACGTGGACGACTGGACACAAGTATATCACCGGTAAGTGATCCACAGATTGTCTGCAGAAGTCTTTAGTGAAAGTTTGAGTGCAATTGAAATGACTGTTTGATTGAAACGACTGTTTGTCTCGCATTTCATAAGCAATTCATTGAATTGAATGTCAATTGAAATGAATATTCAAAACATCAATGAATTGACGATTGGTTTGAAATGTGAGACAATTTGTGGTTTGGATTACAGAATGACTTCAATTGCACTACAATTCAGAGGAAAGTGTTTCACAAAAAACTTTTCAAAACTT
>CAJPVJ010002410.1:0-13166 GCA_905397405.1 Oppiella nova
AAACGTGAATAACTTTTTAACTATTGAAGTTACAAAAATAATTTTTAGATATTTATATACCATTTAAAAAGCTTATTTTACTTTCTTAATTTCATCAAATTATATTGACAATTGGTAAAACCTTGACATGGCCTTTATCTCAATATTTTTGTATTATAATATTACTATATTATTTGCTTAATAGCGATATATTTAAATGAGCAATAGTGTTAAAAACCAATACAGATCGTGATTTATAAATAATATTTACTAATCTCAATAGTTAAATATTCTAGAAAATTTAAAAGTTAATAATAGTTATTTATTGTATTCATATTATACGTATAAATTAAAATATTCTTATAAATACTGTAATAAAAGCAAAATACAACTGTTTAAAATATTTACTAGTAATCATTGTTTTTTAAACAATAACTAGGGCTGCCACCCGTCATCCAATTGGAGGATTGTCCTCCAATCGGCCCTCAAAAAACAGTCCTCCTGAGGGTCTCAGGAGGACAATGTAATGTCCTCCCAGAGATAATTGACTAAATAACTTAAATATTAATTTGATTCTTAGTTAAATTTGTAAATATATTTAATATTACTTTTGATGTGAATGTAAAATATTTATATAAACTGTGAAATCATTGTTTGGAGGACAATAACAAGTGTTTTAAACATTAAAACAATAGTTTCTTATACTATTATGAGTACAGGAGACAAAATTATAAATAAATATTTTGTTGTTCTCCCAATGTCCTCCTGATCTGTCTTAATTTTGCCAATTTGTCCTCCCGAGCTTTGAAAAAAGGTGGCAGCCCTAACAATAACATAATAATATGTTATTTATTATAATATTATATTATTAATACTAGATTAATATTAGAATTTATATTATAATATAAGAAAATAAATATTTTATCATTTTATTATCAGTAACACTTGACATTTTCATATGTGAAAATTTAATTTATTTTTAATATATTAATGAATTATGAGAATAACAAGATATTTGATTAGAATAAATTGAAAATGAAAAATTTACAATTTTTAACAAGGTTGCACGACTAATCTGTAATTCAAGTTTAGTTTGTGTTTAATTAGAAAAAATTATAACAATATTTTAATTAAATTATATTACATGTTACAATTAATTATTACAATTAATGTATATTATAATATTATATGGTTCTACCCCAAAAGGCCTACTTTGACAAATAATCTAAATATCTTTAGATTCACTACATTATGATTGACCAAAGTTTAAATATAACCTAGCACAATAGTATTACATAAATTAAGCTAATATATTTGACGTTATTTATGCAATAAAAGTATTTATTGTTTAATTGTTGGTGAAATTTTGATAATTGTAAATAAACGTAGCTTGGTAAGTAAATAAGTTACGTAAAATTAATCTAACGTAATTTATGACTAAATAAATAAGCTCTAAACTTAATTAAACTTATTTGACCAGTTTATCACTTTTAATTAATGAGTAATCTCGAATTTTGTAAAAGTAGGCCTTTTGGGCGAGTCCGTATTAAATAATATTTTTTTTAATAATATAAAAAGTAGTAAAGATTAAACATCAATTCCATATGTATACTAAAAATTAACCCGGATTCGATTAGAATTATGGGAAATTCTGCATATGGCAAAGAAATTATTACTTATTATTAATAATTATCAAAATTTTATCCTAAAGGTATAAATATAAAGTTTCATTGTTTAGTCATACACTTTATATTTAACCTAGTTTTATAAAACTAATAAAAATGTTAAAATCATTAGTGTTGCTATTTACGATTTTTGGTGGTATTAAAAGTTTTACTTTTAACAAAATTTTTTAATATTCCCTTAAATTATAAAAATATTTATATCTTTCTAATTTTAATAAAACTAGCATTTACCTGTAAAATTATTAACATCCATAAATGTTAAATATGTTAATTGCTAATTAATACTAACTAAAACTTACAACTATTTATTTAGCAAGAACAACTTATGGCGACACAGTTTGTGAGGCCGGTTGGGAGGCTTATAAAGATGAGAAATGCTTTAAAATCTTCGTGGATAATTTAAGCGATTACCAAGGTGCGTTGGCCTATTGTAAAAACCTCGGCGAAAGTACGACCCTGACCATCATACACACAAAAGAGGAGTAAGATTACATTTCGGACTTGTTGTTCACCAAGCACAAATTGGTGGACACCGTATGGATTGGCGCCAAAGTGGACAAAAAGGTCGTCACGTGGGCCGACGACTCCAAAGCCGACTACGAGAATTGGCTGCCCGGCCGACCCACTGACGAGCCTAACGAGTGCGTGCAGTTGGAGGCCGAGCAGCCTAATCAGGGTAAATGGATGGACGTGCCCTGTACGAAAAAGAACTTGGTAGTTTGCCAAAAAAAGCAACTATGGTCGCTCGATCTATTACAAAGTGTCGTATTACAAATGCGAAAAGAGCTTGATAATATTGTTCCAATTGGATTCGTCTACGTACAGTTGCCAGGGCAGCCTGATCCCCAAACCCTATGGCCTAAATTTGCATGGGATAATGTAACCGGCCAGTATGCTGGCTCATTTTTCCGGGCCGAGGGTGGGCAGAGTAACGCGTTCGGCAGCGGTGCCCAAGCGGACAACTCGCCCAGGCTGATCGAAGTCGAATTTAACCATATGCACCTGTTTCTGAACATATTAAAATAGAGCCCGGTGTTTGGAGTGAGCATGTAAAATCGGCTAACGCGGGTATTGACGCGGGTACTGACCAGCTGAGATTTCTAGTGTCCAGTGGCGAAGTGCGTCCCGTGAATCATGCCATTCGCGTATATAAACGAGTAAAATAAGTTTAGATAAACAATATCAAAATCAATAAAGCAATGAAAATTATGTGGTTTGACTTTTTCGCTACGACGCGCCCCGATAAAAGAGAGCTAATTATATATTAAATTATTATTAAATATTAAATTATTATAAATTTTTTACAAAGTATTTAATGGCTCTCTCTCCCATTCAGGTCCACAAAATTGGGAGAGGAAACTATTAAAATGTGATTACAATTATAATTAGTAAATTAGTAACTGATTTTACTTAAAACTACATTGAATACTTTGTGAAAAATTAATAATAATTTAATATATAATTAGCTCTCTCTCTCTCTCTCTCTCTCTCTCATTGGGGCGAAAAAATCAATCCCAAAATTATGTAATAACAAATTATTAATAATTAATAAAAACCTATATTTATTTTATTATTATTTTATATGCCTCAATAATTTAATGATTATTAATACAATATATATATGAGCATTTTTAATTTAATGAAAATATTTAAAAATTATTTTATTTCTATTAATTAATTAATTTTTTTATTATAATGTTTTACGTGTGTGTTTATAAATAAATAAAATCTTTATATAATAAAATTGAGGTAACTACTTATTTATTATTAAAGTTTCTGCATTAAAATATTTTTAAAATAGGTTAATTAAAATTTTCACTAATTTGTTTATATTTTTAAATATAATTGCCTACATTGATTGTTTACTGCTGCTATCGCAACAAACCTCTAGGATTGCCAGAAAATTGCGGAATTCTCCCTGAATATAAAGATTAACATAGAATCACACATAATTGAATTCATTTAACTATTAATATTATTTAAATAGCTTTGACTTGCATTTATTTTTATTTTAATTAATTTATTCATTTATAAATTTCATTTTAATTGGAAATATTTAATTGAGACGGTCATAATGCAATATTGAATTTTCAATTGGGAATCTTGATTGAATATAAAGTCCATTCAATTCTGAGTACATGTTTGTCATTTATATTGTCCTGTGATCTCGGGGTCGGTCGCAGTAATCAGATTAAATGTAGACATTTTTTTATATAAGATTATTTTATTAAAATATCAACATTTGATATAACAATTTTATAGAGAATTTTTAAAACAGAATACGTTTGTATTAATGAAATTTATAAATAACGCCATTTTCACCCAAAACTAGATAGATAATTGCTTTTAAATCTTTAAATTCGCATTATACTTAGTATATCTTTACAAAATTGATATATTACATGTTAACATTTTTAATTATAAATTTATTAATAAAAGTGGTCACTTAGACCGAATCTGAAGTCCCATTACAAACTAAATGATTTTTTCATACTTACCATAGAAAGAACTTTTATATTAAATTTCCAGTTAATTATTTTATTTGACCAACATGACCATCTGTAATTTTATTATGATAAATATAAACATGTGATATTTCAACTTTAGAAGGAACTCGAATTTATAAATAAAATTTGATCTTATAGATTTAACATCAATTACCTATCGATTTCTTGGGTGAAAATGATGTTATTTATTAATTTCATTAACACAAACGTATTCTGCTTAAAATTATCTATAATATTGATAATATTGATATATAACATGTTAATATATTTTTTAAAAATTTCCCGATAAATTTGATCACTGAAGCCGACCCCGAGGTCACATGACAATATAAATGACATACTTGTACTCAGAATTGAATGGACTTTATATCTAATCAAAGAATCAGTATTGTCAGCTTGCAAATTCAATGTTGTATTATGACCGTCTTGATTAAATATTTCTTATTAAATTAATGTTTATAAATGAATAAATTAATAAAAATAAATGCAAGTCAAAGCTATTTAAATAGTATTAATAGTTAAATGAATTCATTTATGTGTGATTCTATGTTACTCGTTATATTCAAGGAGAATTCCGCTATTATTTGGCAATGCTAGAGACACCGTCTCATACACCGGCTTGTGGCGATAACAGGTTTACTGTATTTGTTCAATACAGATTTCTCTAGTATTTAAATTATTATAATGTTGTTTGGATATGAATTATTTATTTAAAATCATTAAATGTTTAATACAGTAATATTTCATAAACAAATTATCAAAAATATATTTAATCAAAATGTTTAGAAGCTTTAAACTTTAAATCCTGAAAATTTTAATCAATTTAAATTAATCAATTGACTTTGGCATTGATTGCTTAATTTAATTTGTCAAGGTAGGTGGGTGTATGATTTTCTCGAGACGTTGCACGGTCTCGGTCTCCCACTTTTCCATGTAGTTCATGTGGTCCACGTACACTAGCAAATCGTCCTTGCGCGTGTACTTGGTGATATCAGCACGGTACTGTTCCAAGGTCTCGGGTGCCGACTTAAGGTCCTGAAACTCGCCTGAGCCTGCTGCTTTTGTGTTTTCATAGTGCTTGACATCAGCGGCAATTAATTTCTCCAGGGCATCGATACGATCGATCAATTGCTTTTTGAATGTTTCCAGGGGGTCATCGGCGCATGCTACATTTTAAAAATGATATATTTAAGTAATGTAATTTATATATTGTTTTATTTAATTGTGTGTAAAATAGTTTAGTGTAAAGGTTTATGCTTTATCTAATTGTTTGATAAGCAATTGTTTTTAACCTTGAGACAAATAGACTAGTTTATTATATTAAAGTAATATCCTGTTTGGTAACTGTTAATATTGAATGTAAAAGTGTTTTTTTTGTAAATAATTGTAGTTATTTATAAGAAAATGTTCATCATTATTTTAATTGTATAATTTATACAGTATCAACTATATTGTATTTATTAATTTTTATTAGGCTCTAAATTGTAATAATTAAAAAACATTTGTCTAGTTAATATTTTTATCACGTATTTTCATTTTAATTGTATTTAATTATACTGTATTATAATAATTTCTAAATTGCTAATATCAACGTAAAAATTATATAAAAATAATTTATTTTAAACTTACCTAGCACCACAAATGCAAACACAAAAACTAATGCGTATTTCATTGTAACTGTTGTATTTAACAAACAACTTATTAATAACAATAAAAGTATTAAAAATCTAGAAATTATCAGAAAATAGTATTGAGTTTATATAGATTTTTACAAATTGTCTTATCATTTATTATAAGTGGCTTAAACTGATCATGTTCCTATAATAATGTCATTTCTAAGTATTTATTACAGTCTATCCAAAATATAGTTATAAAAATTTAATTTAAAATTATATATTATTATTTGAAATAGCATATTTTATTAATTACCAAAAAATTATTATAATCTTTAATATTAATTTAGATACGATTTTATTCAATAAATAATAATTTTAATCATCTTAGTACAATATACAATATATAATCATAATTATTGTATTTCTTGAAAAACATTGATAATTAAAAAGGATTAAAATACATAATAAAGATATGTGTTAGAGTGAAATAGCAAAGGTAAAATATCTTATAAAACTATTAATATTATAAAACTATTAGCATTTAAAATACTAATATTAAATATTGTTTTATTGAACAGTATTAATTATAATTTTATACAAATATATTTTTATAATATATTTATTATTAATGATTTATTATTAATGATAATTTCTAAAACATTTATATAAAATTATATTTAGTGACTATAATTTATAGACAGTACAATAATAAACAAGCAGATTTCAAAGGGACGTTATGTTTGAAGGCTCCGATTTTACACTTATTTAATATACTTTAAAAATGCAATGAATGTCACAAAACCCAAAACAAACATAGGATAAGGTTTTGGCAAATTGCTTGAATTATAACCATGGTCCATGCACCAAATTCGTGTGTACATAGTTTCCACCATTTTCCCCTTAAAGTGTAACTTCACGCTGAAATCACCAAAGTGTTGATCAAAGTCATCCCTATCCGATTGACTACAAATGTCCTATGTACATTAAATAAATTATTTATTTATTTAAAATGTAAAACCTGTTTATTTGTGCAATTAATAAACATAATAAATTATATGTATTTTATATTTAATAATAGCTCATTTTAAATATTAAATACATATCTCACATATTCTCGCTTGATACAATCAAGTAGACCATAAAGGGCATCACACATTTGTGAATCGGCATTTGTTTTCATTGTGACTTGGCAAGGTAGTTTATCCAAACACGTATCCTCACTTTCAATTACGCTTAAATTGATTCGATTCATAAGTTGATTACCCTGGTCAAACTGGTTATATGATCCAGATAGAACCGCGTACGTGGCAGACAATATAATGATAAGTTTATGCACACAGGTCATTTTTAGTTAAATAAAGAAAACTTTAAAATATAAATTATGTTCATTTACTAATCACTTTTAAGTGAGCGACATTTAATATAATAGTTAATATTCAGCTATTATATAGTTAACAATTTTTAAAAACAAATTTGGTCATGATATATGACTCATATACAAGAATGTATATATATATTTCCCGGATATATTGATAATATATTATTATTAATATATGTCATAAATCGATATAATTTTATATCAATTGTTATTAGACTTAACGGGGAGAAAAAACTTTTGTAAAATTATATGAAAATCATTGTATTTGTAATTATGAAGTAAAATGATTTATTGTATTGTTTATATTAAATTTTATTTAACAACGTGCATGATTATAATGAACATTTGATTGATTTGAATAGGATGACACTCTTTAGATTATAATCATTAAAATAATTAAGTATAATAAATTATTATTTTTATAAACTTTTGCAATTTATGTCTTTTAGAGTACAATACCATACTAAGACATATACACCGGTGGAAATAACAACTTTTTTCCGATGAAAATTAATTTCTCCAAAATGGATAATCCAATCCTAATCCTCTCTTCACTGTTTTATAGCCCATACTTCCCGGTTTGTAAAAATAATTTTTATTTGACAGAAATCTACCATGGTGACTGCGCAATTTAAGTTTGCAAAAAAGAGGTTTTTGCATTGAAAATACATTGGTTTTTGTCATAGGAAAAGCATAGTAACAAAATAGGTGTTTGTTAACTCCATTTATTCCTAAACTAACCAAGATAAAATTAATCCATTTAAAGCGAATTTGTACAATATGATTCTGATTATTCTCCCGACGACATTATGTCTCTACACTATGTTTAAAGGAATAAATAGTCATTGTTTGTACAGCAAAAACTATACTAGATAAAATTAATCTGATAACTGGATTTGAAAGAGAATTCAAAATGAGCGAGTACCTATTTTAGGAATTTTTTATTAACATTAAATTTAAATTTTTAATTAAAGAATTTAATGGTTAAAATAAAATTTTACATAAATTTCAACATTTATAATTGTAATCAATAAGAAATTTATTATTAAGAAAAAATTCCTGAAATAGGTACTCGCTAATTTTGAATTCTCTTTCAAATCCAGTTATCAGATTAATTTTATCTTGTATAGTTTTTGCTGTACAAACAATGACTATTGATTCCTTTAAACATAGTGTAGAGACATAATGTCTTCGGGAGAATAATCAGAATCATATTGTACAAATTCCCTTTAAATGAATTAATTTTATCATTGCTAGTTTAGGAATAAATGGAGTTCACAAACACCTATTTTGTTACTATGCTTTTCCTATGACAAAAACCAATGTATTTTCAATGCAAAAACCTCTTTTTTGCAAACTTAAATTGCGCAGTTACCATGGTAGATTTCTGTCAAATAAAAATTATTTTTACAAACCGGGAAGTATGGGCTATAAAACAGTGAAGAGAGGATTGGGATTGGATTATCCGTTTTGGAGCAATTAATTTTCACCGGAAAAAAGTTGTTATTTCGACCGGTGTATAATAATAAATACAAATAAATTGATAAAAACTAATCTCAAGTAATTTTCCAGATATAGTCTCGTCGCCAAACTAGTTGTAAAAACTGTTAACTTATGAATAGTTTATAAAAACTCTTAAAAATTAGAAAATATAATGAATTATTTGATTGACAGCTGAACCCAAGCCATAGCATCCCGACCATAGTTGACGAGGGGTTTGTGTTATGGGAGAGTCGGGCTATAATGCAATACCTGTGCAACAAATACGATGTCTCCGGCACTCTATACCCGCGGGAACCTAAAAAGAGGGCAATAGTGGACCGTTGGCTCAACTTTGACATCACACTCATGGGGTCCTATAAATATGGAGTGGTATGTCATTTACGGTTAAAGTCTTTCATTTTGCCAAATGGTCTGCTCTTTAAAACAGATGATGAAAGCGTTCGGTGGTGCGGATCCGCCCGAAGACAAGATCATTGCAATGAAGAATAATCTGAAATTATTTGACCAATTGATCGGTGATAACAAGTATCTGACGGGCGATGACCTTACGATCGCAGACCTGGCGCTGTTGGTGACCAACTCGGCTCTATTGCTCGCTAATGTAGATTTGTCTGAATACCCAAATGTCAAACGATGGCTAACCTCCCTGACCACTGGTTTACCATATTTTACTGAATTCAATGTCTTTGATCCGAAAGAGATGGAGGTATGGGTGGCCAAAAGTCAGGCGTATTTGAAAAGACAATTTAATTGACAATAATTACCCGTTTAATCATTTATGATATTTTGATATTTGTATCACTTTATAAAATGATAAACATTCAATTAATAAACATTTATTCAAAATAAATTTGTATTGATTATGCTTTATATAAATATTTATGAAGTTTTTTACTCTTATTTTACAAATTCATTGCTTTTTGAGTGCAGAGGAGAGATTAATTCATGAAATTATAACTTATATCATAAATAGAGAAAAAATAGTCAATAGTTATTATTTATAGAATCATACAGTTATGGGTAAAAGGGAATAATCTTTGGAAATGACAATAATATACTATTACTATAACTAATAGGACTTCTAGTCTATTGTAGTCTTCTGGTGGCGAACAAGAGTTTTGATTGAATGAGTGAACTGAAGGGGAAAATTGTTTATCAAGTGAACAGTTATTGATTTGATCGCATAATAAACTTCTGGAGTTATATTGTGTTGTCGTCTCTGAGTTTGTGCTGAACGGCGAGTGTGTGTCCACACAGTCGACCAGAATTCGAGTCACTATTGCCAACACAATACATGAAACATTTAATTGCGTTAATAATGTGTCAACACTTTTGTTTTAATTAAACTTATTTTTCTGTTTCGCAAACCTTTTCCTTAACACTAAACCAATCATTTCTCTCAAACATTTTCCTCTCATTATTTTCACGCATCTCTCTCTCTCTCTCTCTCTCTCTCTCTCTCACTCACTCACTCACTCACTCTCACTCACTCACACACACACACACAAGTCTGCAAAATCTCAAAAACCCTATTTCTCGACTCAATTCATCTGAAAGTTCTGCAATTATTACTTGAATCTCTTGAATAACTGGAATTGTCTGGACATAAGTCTGTATTGAATGAAAAATATTTAATTTAAAACAGATTTAAAGACTCAAAGGATTTTACCCATATAAAGTTAAATTATTTTATTTTTATTTACAAATATAGAATTTAGTATTTGTCTTAAAAGTTTAGAAAATCTATTCATTGTTTAATAAAAGTAAACATTTTTAAATTAGCAATCTTTCATAAAGTTTAGTTTAGTTTAGAGTTTCAATATTTTAGAATTTAATTTTCATATATTTCTACAAAAGTTTTATTATAAACGTCTGGAAAGGCTGTTATAGTTTTGTTGAAATATAATATGAAAATGAGTTTAAAAGCAAAATAAAAAAAGTAATTTAAATTGTTTCGACTATTGAAATATTGACTTAAATTTTCATTAAATATCAGATTTCAATTCATAGCTCAGAGCATTAAACATCATTCAAATGTAGACAAAAAATTTATATTTAGTTTTACTCTGCACAATTTATTCATTGAAATGTTTTTTGAAAAAATCCTCATATTATTGAAAACTCGAAGCAAATATTGATAATACAATCGATTGGATGAGAGAAACAGGAGAGAGAGAGAGAGAGAGAGAGAGAGAGAGAAATAAGAGGGGAATAAAAGCCCAAACTTTTGCTTTCTATTCATTGAAGTGTTGATTGAAGTGAAATGTATAGCAATTTTCAAATACTTTGTATGCAAAATACGGTACAAAAATAGTAAAGTGAATATTGTATTGCATCTCATTTTTTGACATTCAATTCCTGTCCTACAATTCAATGCTTTAAAACACATATTGATTGACATCTTCTTTATATATACACAGAATAGGAAATATATCTCACAATTATTTGCAATCATATCCACTCAAGTCTGCATTTTATCTCCGATGACAACAAAAATATTCAAATTTTCCAAATCTCACAGAAAATCCATACAGTATTTGTTTCCTATTTGTTTTCTGATCTATAAGAAATTATTTATAATAATATTACAACACTATAAATAAAACCCAATCTCTCTCTCTCTCTCTCTCTCTCTCTCTCTCTCTACCCACTCTCATCCTCTTATAATTAATTGAATGACAAATTCTGTGAATCGTATTGTAATTCAAAATGAATTTCCTATGAAGTGTATCGATATATAGACTTTGAATTGCTTTCAATAGCAAAGAGTTGGTACGAAATGGTGTTAAAGAGCGGTTGAGAAGAGAGATGTCAATAAAATCTGCATCACTTTCTCTATGCTATTCATGCAGTGATTGGTTTCCATTATAATTGACTCAAATTGAATGGAAATCTATGGATGTATACTGTATTCTGTATAAGTTTAGCTGATTTTGTTGTCAGTATTACTTAACATATAAATTGACAGATTTTAGCTATTTTGCAAATCTGGGTTTCACTCCATAAAATCAGTTGTAAATCAATACATAGAAAGTATACATACATACAATACATATATAGAAAATCAAATACTGAAAAAGCTACAATGTTTTGAATCTGAAAATTTTATTGTGTCGTAAATATAAGACTCATACAAATTGTGAAATTTCAGTAATAAGTTTACATTAATAGAGTTTGAAAATAAACAAATGAATTAAAAAATTATTTGTTTTGTTTGGATGTAAACCATCCTATATCCCTTTCCTCTTTGGAAAATTCGTTGATTTCGGCGAAATATGGCAATTCTCTGAGCGTTGAATACCAGCGCTCTATATTAGGATAACCACTGAACGAGAAGTCAAACCAATGATAGTTTGCGATTATAGCCCCCAATGAAAAGTCAGCAATTGTTAAGTGATTTCCGATCAGATATTTGCTGCGACCGATCAAAGCGTCCAAAACTTTCAAATTGTTGTGAAAAGCGGTCACTTTATCTTCGGGCGGATCCACTCCACTGAAGTATTTGGCCGCCTATTGTCATCATAAATATGAATATATTTAACGATTACAATGTCATTAAACTATATGTTTACCAAAACTTCTCTAAAGGCAGTCATGATTGTGTTGTCGAAGTTAAGGGAGCGGTCGACCAGAGCTCGTGTTTTAGGATCTGTAGGGTATAGACTACTTTCCGGTGAGTATTGGTTGCACAGGTAGGCCAAAATGGCTCGGCTTTCCCATAGATTAAATCCATTATCACTGATTGCGGGCACTGTATGAGCCGGGTTTATCTATAATTAATTTTTAAAAATAAATCACTATTGATCAGGGTATTTATATGGCATACCTTTAAGAATTCAGGTGTCATGTGTTCATTTGCCGGTAAATCCAAGTATTTGATGTTAATTGCGATATTCACTGACGCCTGTAGTTGCCGGACAGTCATGAGGGCAGCCCGGGATGGGGTACTGAACTTGTTTACGTATAAATCAATTCCCATTTTATTTTTAACTTCCAAAATACAGTACTGTATCTAAATATGAGGTTTTAAAAGTCACAACTCTAATGAATACTAAACCAACTATTTATATACAATCAGACATATAATACAAGCGATATGATAATTTTGAAATATTGTCTCAATACTATAGACTCTATACAAATGATTGTAGTCAGCCTTGTACATTGCCATAGAATTGATATTTTACAATATGAGTGTTTAGTTATCACAATTTCCACTAAATATTAAGAATAATGAATTTTCTTGTCATGAAATGCAATTCATTTATAATAAATTAACAATGCGTTAACGGGAAGTGATATTCAGTTAATTAAATAAAATAAACTGGATTATACTCGTATGGTATGGTATATTAAGATTGTCTAGGTCCGGTAATCTAGCGGGATGTCTTAGATGTCCAAATCGGTGATTATATTAGGGGCGCGCTATAAAAACTCTATACATTTTTGCTATAAAAACCTATTCAACTACTCATACTATACGAGTCAGAGTTACAAT
>CAJPVJ010002411.1:0-13166 GCA_905397405.1 Oppiella nova
CCAGAAATTAAAAAAAATTATGATATACATGTATATAAATGGGCTTTTATGGGTAATTAATATTTTATTTACTTGATTGAATTTTTGAGTCAATTAAATTTACCATTACAAAACATAGGAAATGGACAAAATAATTTAGTTGTATCTATACTTAATGGGAACTGGAGGTCAAAGATGTGATTTTAGAACATAACTCTCATTGACTTATTGATAGGTCATAGAGTGGACCACAACATGACCACATAGATTTCCCCAACAATACCTTGGTATTCACGCGCTAATCATTCAAAGTTTGTGCAATTACTTTCCGGACAAGCTTTAGTATACCACCAGATTTTGACATTATCTAGCTACAATATGGTGAAAACGGATTAAAGATTGGATAATCCAATCAAAAGCTATTCAACTTTTCCCGACCCGGGATAGAAGTGACCGTATCTGTATATTGTATATTGTACTAAACATTTTACATGCATGTCTATATTTTGATACTTTCAAACTTTACATAAAAGCAATATTGAAAACTTATGATTAAAGCATTTTTTCTGATACACTAATGGGAATATCTGCTCAGATATGTCAACATTAATAAAAATAAAAGCATTTACTATATATAAAACTTTTATTATTAGTAAAAATGTTCTTATTCATTATAAAAGTTATTAAAATCAGGTCGTTGGTGCTCATACCCACCTGTGTATTATTTATGGGCAAGATGTCCCCCAAATAATGGCTTACAGTATATGTGAGTGGGCCACACAAAAAGCATGTGGCAAATTCTCGTATCATACCTGACAACTATGTCTTAATACTAGGGCGGGCGAGAGAGAGAGAGAGAGAGAGAGAGAGAGAGAGAGAGAGAGATTATAACTAATATTTATAATATAATACTAATATTAAAATACGGTATTTTGTTTTTTGACTATTATACGTGTAAAATACGGTATACATTAAATAAACATGACATTAACATAGCATTAATAATATTAAACTTAAATTAATTTATTTTAATATTAAATAAGAAGACTGTCAGGATCTGGCTAAGCTGGCAATCGGGATTTTTTGGTTGGATATGAAAGTTCATTTAATGCTGAGTCCGATTATGTAATTTATATTGTCCTATGACCTCTGGTTCGACCGCAGTGACCACTTTAATCGGGAAAATTTTTATATAAAATGTCAACATGTGATATATCAATTATATAGAGAATTTTACGTAGAATTCGATGATATTAATTAAATTAATGAATAACGTCATTTTCACCCGAAAATTGTTAGGTAATCGCTTAAAAATCTTTAAAATTGCGTTACATTTGTTAAATATTAATGTTTGCCAATTGTTACTTAAATAAACAAGCTCCTTATAAAATTCTCCACAAAATTGATATATCACATGTTTATATTTATTATTATAAAATAAACTGATAAAAGTGGTCATTGAGGGTCAAATAAGGTAATATTTGCTAAGCTGGCAATTTGGGTTGTACAATTTAATATAAAAGTACTTCTTATAAGAAGTCATAAAATATCATTTAGTTTGTTCTGGGACTTCCGGTTCGGCCGGAGTGACCACTTTTATCGGTTTATTTTATCATAATAAATATAAAGATGTGATATGTCAATTTTGTGAAGAATTTTACAAGGAACTCGAATATATAAGTAACAATTATTAAACATTAAAATTTAACAAATATTAGGGTTATGCAAAAGTTTTGATAGGTAAAATATAGTCAGTAAAAGTTCATTTATTTTTGAACCAGATAATTTAAATAAAAAATTTTAATATTGTTTAAAAATCAATATTTTATAACTACCAGCTCTCCCTGTCCTGTTGGTATTGATATATGGATAAAATAATTTTTGATGTATTTCCTAATTTTTAATTCTCTTTCGAATGGTGTATCGTTTGCAGAGATGAACTTGATAGTTTTTGAGTTATAGCACATTTTACAAAAACTACCTGGGCTGAGATACCGGTGCTCGCATAAAATAATCAACTAGGCAGCTTATTCAGGCTTTAAAACCATGTTTCTCATATTAAAATTTTTTATTTAAATTACCTGGTTCACAAATAAATAAACGTTTACTGACTATATTTCACCTATCAAAACTTTTGCATACCCCTGATATAACGTTATTATAAAGATTTTAAAGCGATTTTTAAACAATTGTTGGGTTAAAATGACGTTATTTATTAATTTAATTAATATCATCGTATTCTACGTAAAATTCTCTATAAAATTGATATCACATGTTGACATTTTATATAAAATATTTCCAGATAAATGTGGTCACTGCGGCCGAACCAGAGGTCACAGGACAATATAAATTACATATTCTGACTCAACATTGAATGGACGTTCACATACAATCAAAAAATCCCGATTGCCAGTTAGCCAATTCTGTATTGTATTATGACAGTGTTCTTTATGATTTTACGCTTATTTTACCACATTTTCTAAATTAACGAGCTCCTTATTTTAATCAATAAAATATTCAAATATTTGAAATGATTTTTTAAAGAATGAATTCTCGAATTGATGTGAAATTCACTTTTTTCCCTTCCCTCCTATTCCTCCCTTCCCTCCCTACTTTCCATCATTTCCCTCCCTTCCATCCCTTCCCTCTTTTCCCTCCCCTCCCTTCCCTTCCTTTTATCCCCCGATCACTTCCTTCTCACTAATTTTAGTTTATAAACTAATTCAAAACACAATTTTTATTGTTATAGTACATAATTTGTATGCTTATTGATTACCGGTAAATATCTATAATTTATTACATTATAATCGATTCTATATTAACTTAACTATAAATATGGGTTTCTGTAACATTGCTTGCAACCTTGTTACTTAATATATACTGTATACTGATTTTATTACACTTTAACTACATATATTGGGATAATTTTGGACATATTGGACATATTGGACTGTAACTCATTGATCAATTTACCAGGGAAATCCCGATAGACGGGTTCGATCATTTTTTATGCTCTTTCCAACGATATGTCGCTTGTCTTTCTAGGACTTATAGTTTTTGCTGTACATTAACGCTACCTGTGCAAAGCTACCGGTGCTCCAATCCAGTAGTCTCTTCGGGAGAATTCATATGAGTAAAAACCATAGTTGAAGTTTAAAAATATATTCAATATCTCTATCCATTGTTGAATAAATCGTACCTTGCAAAACTTTGTCCGAAACCTAATATTTGTTACATTATTGGCAACTTTCCCATATAATTAACATGTAAAAATTAGTTAACTCAATGTCAGTTAAGTGTACAATATGTATATATTAATAATATTGCTTATTCTTACTTAATATATACTGTATACTGATTTTATTACACTTTAATTACATATATTGGGATAATTTTGTACATATTGGACATATTGGACTGTAACTCATATTTATTTTGTCATTTGCCCAACCAATACACCATAACCTCAGTACTAATACAATAAATACAGTTGTACCACGTTACAATTACATTATACGCCCATTTTGACCATATGTCTCATTGGTTCTTCCCACCACGTGGTATCTGACGCTATACTCTGATTAAAATAACAGTTTTATTTACATTAAATGCTAGTTAGCAAACAAAAACTTAGCTTTGATTTAATAGCTTTGAAATGCTATCAATATCTCAATGCCGATAGCAATAGCGTGAATATAATATCAATGGCATATACATATGCTAGTTTATATATAATGATTCATTATTAATGAATGAATGTAAGTCACCCAGGCTTTCACTTACTTGTAAGTGTAACTAATTAGTCTTCATCCATAAAGTACGTACGCAGAAATTTGGTCAGAAATTGACCCCCATCATACATAGGAATTTAACATGGGGACATACGCTTTGGCATGACCCCCTTCCCCCTAGGCTTGCGTATGTACTTTGTGGATCACGCCTTATGCTTTTCTCATGATCGCAACCAATAGGCAAATGGGGGTTAGGATTCGCGCGACGAGAATACACGCCCACATACCGGGGCTACCCCTTCCCCCTAGGCTTGCGTATGTACTTTGTGGATCACGCCTTATGCTTTTCTCATGATCGCAACCAATAGGCAAATGGGGGTTAGGATTCGCGCGACGAGAATACACGCCCACATACCGGGGCTTCGACTCATTCGTGGGCTTCTGGACGCACACGAAATACAACTACAATCACACGAGTTGTGAGTTTTATCGCCACTTTATATGCGGCGACGACTCGCGACACAACACAGACTTCACCGCAAACGGAACCGGCGTCTACTCGACACACCATTTCACCGACCGGTCCCTTCATCTTATCGGTAGTTCACACGTACAGCGAAACACACACTTTCATTGCGCCCAAATTGAGCGCACCATGATGCTTTCCATTTCTAACGATTATTATTTATTAGACACCCACAGCACTCTGCAACCACTGTTCCTATACGTGTCCTATCAAGTGATACATCACTCGCTCCTGTATCTAATGGAGGCGCCGCCACCGCACGAGTTCCCGGATATGTTCGGCCACATCGAGTCAGACCAACGGAAAACAGTCGCGCGAATGATATACTCTATCGACCAGTCGATCGGCGCGGTTTCGAGCGGTTACACTATCGCCAAATGCTTGATAATAGTATCCTGGTGTTCGTCAGCGATAATAGTGGCCGTAGCACTGGTACGCATACAGTATACGCCCACCAATACCACTACTGGGAAACACTTCAGTATATCACTAAGGGCTATTCATATATAATTTATATATATATATATAGTATTTCTAAATGATCAAGATGACAAATTTCGTGACAATAATTACATAATATGCGATGTTGATAGTTTTGTAAGGGGGAGAGAGAGGGTGCAGGATTATATGTCTGAAAGTACTAAGCTTATAAAATTTTTAATATTTAATACAATTAGGTGACCTTGACAGGTAGGGTTAAGCTTAAGTAATACCTTCCAAATGAGCATTGTGGCCTTAAATAAACAAATGTTACGTAAATGTGTAAACATTTAAATATATATTTTTAAACTTTTATAAAGTAAATCCCGGAACCAATTGGCCGTTCAAAAACACACCCGGAATATTTCATGGCTTACACGAAGGAAGTATAGATATTACTGTCGCCGATATTAGTAATGAGTACTCAATATAATTGATAGTTTAGTTTTAATGAGACAAACATTTATATTTGTGTCAGACATCAGAACACCGGCACTCATATGGAGTCCATTGCTAACCAAAAGTGGTTACGTCTCGGACGCCATCGTCGACGTCACGGATCTGTTTCCAACAGTTTTGGAGGCCATCGACGGCACCGACAGTTTTGCCGACGAGCGCGACATTTATGGTACGAACCGTACGCTAAGATATCAATAAGTGAACGCAACGTCTGTATTATAGGTCGGTCTCAATGGGGCGCACTGTCCAACAACGACCGCCCGATGCGATGGGAACTCATCTATAACGTCGACCCGGTGTACAACGTGTCGGCCATTCGTTGGCACGACTGGAAACTCATGCAAAACTCGCCGTTCGCTCTGACCGCCTACCGGTCGGCGCCGGTGGCCTATTCAGCTAACGCCTCAACTAAGGGCCAGTGGTTCAAAACGCGGCAGACTATGGATCGCGTGTCGTGTAAGTCATACGACGTGTTGTCTCGAATGAATAGAGCGCCCGATTATGAGGCGCTCAGCGATGTGGTGGTGGAGTGCGGGCGGCCGACGCCCGTCGCTACAGACGACGCGAATGACTGTCCAATAGGACAGTTGTGTTTGTATAACCTTCGGTACGATCCGTGCAAACACCATAACCTTATCAACGAAACGGACCCCGAATTCGTGCAATTCTTGTGGAATAAATTGGTCACATTTAACGGGACATCAGTGCCGCCCCTGTCGCTCGAGCAACTCGATCCTAGAGCCGACCCGAGCCTTCATAATAACCGGTGGATTAATTGGTTGGACACCGGGGAACAGGCAGATCAGGTGGACGGGAGTGTTGCCAACAAAGTGGAACTATGATACTCATTTGTAGCTACAGAGTATAAACATTGTCAATATAAATGTCGGGCTCGCCCAAAACGCCTACGGCCTAAAAGGCCTACTTTTACAAAAATCGAATTTATTTGTTAATTAAAAGTGATAAATAGGCCACATAAGTTTAATTATGTTTGGCGCTCATTAATTTAGTCAGCAATTACGTTAAACTAATCTTGCGTAATTTATTTACTTACAAAACTATGGTTATTTACATTTTTCAAAATTTCACAAATAATTATGTATTAAATGCTATTATATAAATTACGTCAAATATATTAGCGTCATTTATTTAATACTATTGTGCAAGTGTAAATCTTAACTTTGGTCCACATTAATAGTGAAATAAAAAATATACCCCTTAAAATGTATTAACTGAATATAAAATATAAGCCAAATCTATGCTTGGCAACACCCCTTAGTGACACTTTTTGTCGACATCCACCAAAATCCTTTCGTATACAATAACCTCTTAAAATGTATTAACTGAATATAAAATATAAGCCAAATCTATACTTGGCGACACACCTTTATGACACTTTTTGTCGACATCCACCAAAATCCTTTCGTATACAATAACCCCTTAAAATGTATTAACTGAATATAAAATATAACCAAATCTATACTTGGCAACACCCCTTAGTGACACTTTTTGTCGACATCCACCAAAACCCTTTCGTATACAATAACCCCTTAACATGTAATAACTGAATATAAAATATAAGCCAAATCTATACTTGGCATCATCCATAAAGTTTGTCTCATGTGACTCCTAAAGGGCAGTCCACATAAAACTTACAAAACCCGCTCCCGCGCCGTCCCGCACAAATCACATTCCCGAGCGGGAATAATCTAAGGAGTGGGGAGTTGTAATTCCCGAAAGGAACACACATTATTGGCTATCCTGGGAGTCAATCCCAGACCTAACTTTATGTAACACTATTATATAATAATGTACTTGACTAAAAAAGGGACAGAATATACCTACGCTGAGCTTCAGGTGCGCTCAGTTATGAATTGTATTGTATTTATATTTGAATAAAAACTATTTAGTGATTCATATTATAGTGTTTTATTGGAAGTATAATTATTGTAATTGTAGAGTTGAGGTAAGTTCACAGAATATTTTGTAAGAAATATTCGGGTGACTCTTACAATACAATGATTAAATCTTTATAGTATTTTTTTAAATAATTACTTTTGAACCGCCATTCCTGTTGGACAGTAAGGTTGTCGTCCAATAAATCATTGATTACTTGCCGACACTCGACACTAATATCCGTTTCATTTCATTCACCTATCCTTACAATGGTCAAAAGTCTATTGGTCATTAAGTTATTTAAGTTTAGGTCAATTGGTTTTTAGGTCAATAGACCCGCACCCGTGGTGTTTATGCAAAAGTCATGTGATTTTTATCGATTTTCGTAGAGATATAGCGTTTAGGACTTAAATGTGTGCAAATATATCACAATTAGGTTTATTTCATACAAACATCGCTTAATAGTGTTTAGCATTATCTCAAACTTAGATTTGATTGCAATTTATGTCTCATTCAACACTGCATTCACTGCAAAATGAAAAGTTTTAAAACCAAACCTTTTGTTGCGGTTCTGACCAAAGTATTGCCAATATATATATAAACGAGTCTTATATGCAATCTCTGCGTCCAATAAAATCCTTGACAATTAACTAAACATTTGTGACAATAGATTAGACACACATTCAACACATAAACCAAATCAACGTCCAAACGGATTGAATCAATAAATTGCAAACTATTAATGAATGTTTTGAGCGACAAATACCTGAATAGTGTGCAAACAATGTCAACGGTTGGACTCAAACCTCGACTCTCGTATGGAGTGGTTGAACACAACGTGTGAATCAAAGTGTGTTTAATTTAAATGAAATGATGTATTGATTGGTGTATTGAGTAATTTATAATTGAATATAATTCAGTTATGATTGAAATGTTTAGTAACACACGTTTAGTACTGAACACGTTTACAATAACTCATTAATAGTCCGGTTTTGTAAACTATTTTGTTTAAAGCTTATCTTAATCCCTAAAGTAAACTAGAGCATTGAGATAAGTAGTGGCTAGTTTGATTGAATTTTATTTAAAAATAATTTTCTTATTTCTCTCAAATTTTATTTTTAACATAATTAAATTAAAAAAATTAAAAATTTTAATTATATAATGTTAATCCTATATAATCCTATGGGATTAAAAAGTAGTACCGGGTCGGTACATTCAAAAACTTAAAAAATTCATAATTAAAAAACCGGTGGTCAAAATGGGGTCTAGGTGGTATGGGAGATGTCAGGGGTGTGTAGGGTATCCAAAAAGTACGTCCACTCAAATGCGGTATAAGTGATACTTGATCCGACGTCATGTTAGGAAATACTGGACTCAAGATCGAGAAGGGAGTGATCGTTGAGATCCCTATCTATGCCATACATCACGACCCCGACCACTATCCGGATCCATTTACCTTCAGCCCGGATAGGTTTATGCCCGAAAACAGGGGTCATATGAAAGCCTACACTTACCTGCCTTTGGGATCGGGTCGACTGCATTGCATTGGAATGCGATTCGCGTTATTGGAGTCAAAGCTCGCGTTAGCTGTGATCTCACATTCGTTCCGCTTCTCCAGAGTCACCGACACTGACGTTCCGATTGTCTTGAAAAAGGGTCGTTCCCTATTATTACAGGCAAAACGGCTTGTGGTCGGCCTTCAGAAACGATAAAATATTTAATGAATTTAATACCCAAGGTACTTAATTATGTCGTGTTTAACCATTTAAAATGTTTTCAACTCTATGATTAAAAATTAAATTATAATTTAATATGTATCATGGAAAGTTGAAGTGAGCTCTGTACTTTTAATGAGTAATAAACTGTGTACAACTTAGTAACCGGACGTTATATAAATGTATATAAAATAAAAACTATTTATTGAAATCAAATTATATTTTAAACATAAAGTAAGTAGTATTCAACTAATAATTTATATTATTCAAATGGAGTCAAAACACNAGTAGTATTCAACTAATAATTTATATTATTCAAATGGAGTCAAAACACCTTTCCTCCCGATCTACCGGAGCCTCTTTAACATGCATCTCATAAGAGCCTTTCCATGCTTTTTAACGATTGTTTTTAAGATATTATTCCAAAAAATTTAAATTCAGTGACATATCTAGGTGGTTCTGATCTCATAGACAGTCTAACTTAATATTATGTCCAGTACTTTTCACTGGGACGGGCCTGTCGTAGGTTTGGGGCATTCAGTTTTTTGGACACATTGGGAATTTCAATAGAATTACATTAGTTAAGTACATTTGGTTTACTAACCTTGTAAATTTTTAAAATATCATTTTTAAAGTTAAATTTATGAATATTTTTTGAATGTCTACATTATGATTAACAATCCTAATTAGTGACTATCCCTAACAATGCTCTTGTTTTCATGCACTAAACAGCCTAAATTATTTATGATCAAAAAAATTATCAATTTTGGACAACAGTTTTTATGAATTATAAAGTTTGATTGCTTATCATCCCTTTCCCTTATAATTGCAAACAATGTTATGGTATATCATTGATCTATTATATGATGGACTATAACTTAAACATTTGTTCAGAAACGACAATCATATACAGCGCGCGCGACATAACAATTAAATTCGTCCGGTTACTAAGTGGTACACAGTTTATTAGTAATAATATAGTTATAATAAATATACAAACATAATAATAAAATTTCACGACAAATTTTAATTAAAGATCATTTCAAATTGTAATTATTATTTTTCATATAAATTATAATATTTATGTCCAAACTTGAAATAATTAAATAAAATATTCCTTTTATTTAAATCAATAAAGTGTACTAAACTAACAATGTCCTCAATATTAATATTACTCATTAAAGGTACAGAGCTCACTTCAACTTTCCATGATACATATTATTTAACCATGCAAAATTACGCGTAATTATTTTTGGCGTAATATGAATTAATTTGACATTGTAGCGTAATTAACCGAAAATAAGCAAAAATAAGGAGTGTTTAGTAAAATGACAAATCAATGCAATTGACACCAGGATCTGAGTTATAATTAGTTAAGATTTCAATGTTACTATGATTTCACTGATCAGAATCACACGAATCTGAATAGATATACAAATTTTAACCTTTCAAATTTAATTTTAAACTATCACATACAGATCGTATGGCAACTAATTTTTCTATACGTTTATTATGCATTTAATTCCGGCTTTTTGTAGCAATTCTTAAATGCCTTGAGAATATTATTTCAACATATATATGCCTTTTATTAACAAAATTATAAAAAATATTATTTATTTGTTCTTGAATTGAATTTTACTGTAATTGAAAGTTACGTAAAATATTGTTGACAGCGTAAAATATGATCTAGATAATTTCAAAAATATTTTTTATAAATAATTTTAATTAAAAAGTAAATAATACTAAAAAATATGAATAAATGAATTAAAACACAAAAAATATATTTGCCCTCACCGGGATTCGATCTTATGACCATAGAGCATGTACTACTTTACAGTTATATACACTAAATTTACCTTGACCATAACTGACCACAACTTTAACTCCAGCATTGGTGACTATTCATATAATTATATATATAAAATGTGCTTGTGGTAGGCATTCAGAAAAGATAGGAATTCTTGGTGTATATAATTTATGAATTCTTAATAATTATGGGCTTAACTAAGCAATTAATGATAATAAAACGATCCAAGCACAATTAATTTTATTGTGTAAACAAATATAAATATTTTGTTTCACATCTGTACAAATTGAATAAAATTTAAGTTAATAAAATTATTGAGACTAGTATGACATTAAGTGCCAACATGTAATGTTAACATATTAGTATATGTCACTATTTTTGGCTATCATTATATAATTAATGATCACAATTGACTATATAAGGGGAACCTAAACTACATTTCAAATATAATAGTTGTATGTGTGGTGCAGTACACATCACTACTTTGTATTACTGTATTTATAAAATAAAGTATTTTTTAAATATTTTAAGTTGTATTTATTTAATTAAGCAAGATTAATATAAATAATTAAGCAAGCTCAATCATTTACGATAATCGTGAGCCGGGTGTCGGGTCGGCCGCCCCTGGAGCTTACAATATGTTAACATTTTATCATAATTTGTTTTGATATCATAATATTATTTGATTAATGACATGTAATTTAATACAATGTAAGAAATAATTGTTGTATACCGTATTAAGGAATATCAGATTTGAACTTGCACATAAACTATTACTGTATTAGTAGTACAGTATTACACCCTGTTTTAGATTAACTATGTCATTGAAATGTTATAATTGCATAAAGTTTTATAAATCCTTACAGTGATAAAAATGTTAGTTATTTGTAGTATACTATGCTGGTATAATTGTGTTTGAATATTTCATTAATGAATATATCTACAATTTTAAATTGATTTTAATTTTAAAAAGCATTAGGATATAATTAACACAGAATATTTAATAATTTATAATTATTAAACAATTAGCGATATAGTTTTGTTATTTAATACAATAAATAATAATGGTATAAAGTAATATAGAAATGTAAAATGTAAAATATTTATGTTGAATAGACTATGAATTATTATCATTCATTTTGCAAATAGTTTGCAAAACACATGATTTTGATTTACTTTTTTCATGTTCAACCAAATATTATACAATTAATTAAAATAGAAATTTTGATTTTTAAACATTATTTACTTGTTTTTGAATAATATTGAAAATAATCAACAATTTGGCAATATCATGTTATTACTAATATTAATATTAAAAACTTATTTTGTGCTAACTCATTTTATTTGTTTTAAACAATAATATTGAAATACCGGTAAGAGTTTGCATTGAAAATTAATTTCTTAACATTACATGATACTAATACAAGTACATTGGTGAATTACTTGCAAATGTTCTACTGAATTTGTTTAAACAGGATCTTGTTAATATTTTGTAAACACTTTATAAAGCATACAACTATTATAAGTTGTATGAATAAAATTATTAAAATGATAAAAATCAACAACAAATTTTTAATAATATACCTATGCCAATTAAAATCTAATATATTATATATTATTTCTAATAATGCATTAAATTACATGTTATTAATCAAATATGATACAAAACAAGTTAACATAAATAAAATTCTTATATGAAATTCAATAGAAATTCTGTATTTAAATAAATATATATTTATTTGCAATACAATAACCTTTACATAACAGTTAATGTCTTTATTTGCTAATTAATCTTTAAGTGTTTACCTAATTATATACAGAATTTGATAACATTATTATATGATAAGTATATATCATACAAAAATTCATTATAGCATTGCAGTACTTGAAAATAACTTGAATTACATTAATTATTAAGACATCAATTGATATCTTATTAAGTATTTACACCAAAACGGTCTATCGTTTATGAATGCCTACCACAAGCCGTTTAGCCTGTAATAGGTTGCGGCCCTTATTGAAGATCAGCGGGACGTCAGTGTTGGCCACTCTGGAGAACCGGAAGTGCTGTGAGATCTTAGCTAAGGCTAGCTTTGCCTCCAATAATGCAAACCTCATTCCAATGCAATTTCGTGGACCCGAACCGAAAGGGATATAAGTATACGGTTTGACGTGATCCCTGTTATCAGGCATAAATCTATCAGGGTTGAATGTGAATGGATCCGGATAGTGCTCGGGGTCGTGATGTATGGCATAGACGGGGATTTCGGCGATCACTCCCTTTTCGATCTTTACTCCAGTGTCGCCTAACTTTATGTCTTCCATGGCTTCCCTCTCGAGTCGAAGTACTGGAGGATAACTGCGAAGAGTTTCGGACAGAAGTGCGTCAATGAATGGTAGTCTCGACAGCACTGAGTAATCGATTTCTCCCTTTTCATTGAACGCCTCTTTGGTCTCCTCATAGGTTCTGTCCTGAAGTCCCGGATTGAGTGCCAATTCATACGTACAGTACGACAGAGTAGTGGCAGTTGTTTCGTAACCGGCGACGAAGAAGAGGAAACATTGCGCTAATA
>CAJPVJ010002413.1:0-13163 GCA_905397405.1 Oppiella nova
TATTTGTTAAAAGTGAGCGTTTTGTTAGAAACATTCAATTCAATAGCAATTCATGCGTTAAAATTGCCTAATACATTTTCTAGACAAATGTAGATTTAATAATAAAATACTTAACATTAATAGGCTACAGGTATTACTATTAATATTATTACATAACTCACGGGAACTGGATCTCGATTAAGTTGTCGCCCAATGAGCGCATCGGTGCTTATGTTAGCTTTTATTAAATAAATAGCATTTAACATATAAGCACTTATTTTTATTACCTACATCCTTTTCTTATTGAAACATTTTTATTCAATAATAACTTTCAACACAGAATTCGGAATTGAATTTCAGTGCAATAAAGAATATTCTGAAGCAATAATTGCTTATAAATATGAGCCAAGAATTACATATAAAACCAATTTAATCATTTCACAAGCATTGTACACCAAAATACTGATACAACTGTCCACACAGCCATAAATACTAACAAATGCTATTTTATTACAACACAGGAATTACCGCCAACTCTGTTGTTCAACAATCCGGACCCATCGTACGTGTGTCCGACCCCTTGATTACCGCCACAAATGCCACACAAATTAACAAAATATCATATTTATCGAGCTCATTTCACATGATAGGGCACGTCGTCTATACGGGAACCTCCTATTCGTGAAGCCATACCCGCACGCGACCCCATATATGGTGGGAATGTTGACCGGATACCTGCTAAACAAATACTCGCACATAAAACTGCCAAAACGACTGGTGCTCGCCGGTTGGCTCGTGTCGATCTCAATCGTATTGCTCGAGGTGTTCAGCACCTGGACCTGGAACAGTCAGGACCAGTCGCCTAATGCCATAGTGGCCGCCCTATTCGCAGGCACATTCAGGCTGTTCTGGGCCCTGGCTATGGCCTGGATTGTCATCGCCTGTCATAACGGCTTCGGAGGTGATTATCAATTGACTTTTGGTTTGGTTTTTTATATCGCAATAGTTTTTAATTTACTTTACTCACTTATCTAATTTATAGCTTTCAAATATATTTTACCTAGTTATATTATTTATTTTTAATTATTAGTAATTTAATTTGACAGATGTCCAAGATTATTATATAAATATTTATTTAATGATAATAATAATTTATTTCAAATTAATATCGTAGTACTGAACTATGTAATATATAATAATTAATACTTAATATAATACTTAATAATTAATTTAAATAGCTTACAGAATATATTAATTTGAATTTATTATGATATTTTTGTTAAAAATATTTATTTTAAATTTATTTTTAGTGTAACTAGGCAACTATTTGGTTGAATAATTTTTGCTAAACTAATTTATAATTTTAAATTCTTATTTTTTATTACTTTTGGTTCAATTATTTGACTTTTATTTGAGAGCATTTTCAAAACAAACATATTATTGCAGAATATATGCTTCTGGCGATCAAAAAGGGTTTATAATATCGATTAGTTTGAAGTTGTTTTAGGCATAAGTTTTTAATCAAATATTACACTTTATTTACACTTTTGTACAATTTATTTTCGGCTTATTATTTAGTAACTTATGTAACAAATTAAATATTCCTATAACTATTAATTATATTTTCTAAAACTAATATATTATATAAATAATACAATTTGTGTTTTGAACACTTTTATATAATTTGTCATTTAATTGATTAGAAAATTATTAAAATCTCTCTCTCTCTCTCTCTCTCTCTCTCTCTCTAAAATATTGATATACCATAAATAATATTCATTGATATAATTATAAACTATTAATTACTTTCTCGAAATTATTATTGAAAACGATCTACAATTGCATTCATAGGAAACATCAATTCATTTCTAAGCTCATCAGTGTTCATACCATTGAGCCGACTCTCATATGTCGCTTATGTAAGTCATTATATAATATAACAAATACTATAATAATTGATTTTAAATTATAATTCAGTTGCCAAAGTATAATTGATATGCATTTGCCATACGCTCGCGTTTTAATTATAGCCATACTTTATTGACTCCAATTTCATAATTTACATACGAAACTAATAATTTATATAT
The DNA here is from genome assembly GCA_905397405.1 of Oppiella nova. NCBI lineage: Eukaryota > Metazoa > Arthropoda > Arachnida > Sarcoptiformes > Oppiidae > Oppiella > Oppiella nova. Next base: position 2,067 of record CAJPVJ010002413.1, read on the forward strand.
TTTTAATATATAATTTAGTGTATAATTTAAGTCAATTACAGCATAGTATGCCTTAATTCAGAGGATTATTCACTACGGCTATAATCAATCAGAAAATAGTTTACTGTATCTTAAACTTTTATATTGAAATATGTTTTAACCCCAAAAGTTTAAACAAAAGTTTTACATACAATAGGGTAGTGAATAATATACTGTTGACAATAGTTTGAGATAATTATTAACAATAGAGGTATTAGTGCTTTGAGTTTTAGATAAAACAGAAATACGTTTTTTTATTAATAAAAAATGTTAATTAAGTCAACGTTTAGACGGACTTTAAGGGATTCATATAAAACTAAAACACACACATTTGTCTATATTTATAAATTTTGTGTAATTAGAAATGTTTTATAAAATACTTATAAGTTATACAGCATATTGAACCTTATATAATATAATTTTTATTTTTCCTATGAGTTTATATAAAGTGTTATTCTTAATGACATTTATAGAAACTAATAATTTATATATTTTTAATATATAATTTAGTGTATAATTTAAGTCAATTACAGCATAGTATGCCTTAATTCAGAGGATTATTCACTACGGCTATAATCAATCAGAAAATAGTTTACTGTGTCTTAAACTTTTATATTGAAATATGTTTTAACCCCAAAAGTTTAAATAAAAGTTTTGCATACAATAGGGTATTGAATAATATACTGTTGACAATAGTCTGAGATAATTATTAACAATAGAGGTATTAGTGCTTTGAGTTTTAGATAAAACAGAAATACGTTTTTTATTAATAAAAAAATGTTAATTAAGTCAACGTTTAGACGGACTTTAAGGGATTCATATAAAACTAAAACACACACATTTGTCTATATTTCTAAATTTTGTGTAATTAGAAATGTTTTATAAAATACTTATAAGTTATACAGCATATTGAACCTTATATAATATAATTTTTATTTTTCCTATGAGTTTATATAAAGTGTTATTCTTAATGACATTTATACCGCTTCAGGGCATTAGAAACAGTGATATATTTTGCAAAAATAATTAATTTTCTCACATTAATTAGCATAGAAGCCTATGGTTAGGAATAATATTATTTATTTATTTAGATTTCATTCACATAATGAGGATTTAAGCAAATACTAGTATATTTTTTGCACACTTGTCACATACATTCAGAAAATTATTTTTTACATCATTTTAATCAACACTTTGAGTACAAATATTATTAATAATAACACTAATTATCTATAAACAGCTTATTTATGTCATTATCGGTACGAGTAGTGAAATGCCGTCAAATTATGCTAACTATACGTAAAACTGACGCCAAAATTGTTTGTTAAGTGAAGAATCAGATACACAAATATTTACCCCCAGAAAACTACTTGTGTTTTTTTGTTTGTTAAATACACTTATTATGAACTAACCATTGAATGGCATTATATTATTCAAACAGTTAATACATCCGGGAATGATGTATGTGTTCGTCGCCAGCACTCGCAATATATTTGCGTTCAGCCATTACTTTGTGGTAAATATTATTACATATTATCACAGAATATTCTGTATTTAAAATATGTTTTTGCTTAGTTATAACTCTCTTTAAAAAGTGTTTAGAGCTCTCTCTCTCTCTCTCTCTCTCTCTCTCTCTCTCTCTCCATCTCTCTCTCTAATCTCTCTCTCTCTCCATCTCTCTCTCTCTCTCTCCATCTCTCTCTCTCTCTCCATCTCTCTCTCTCCCTCTCTCTCCCGCACATATGACACTCACTCTCATCTCTCATAACCACAGATACAGCTATTCTTCTCGCACTTAACGACAACATTCATCGTCTCCTACATCTTCTCACTGGTCATCGAATACCCGTTCCTATCGCTGGAGCGGGTGCTCCAGAACGGGCTCATGAGTGGCACCCATAGCCGCAAAACCAAATTATATTCAGTGACGAGCGTCGACTCGACGGCCAGCGATGTCCCCATCAATGGCGACGACCAGATGGACGCCACCGAAAAGTACAATACGTTGCGCCCGTTCGCGCCGTTACCCCAAGAGTTTAGCTTCACGTACGCCACTAAAGTGGACACCATTTGCAAACCAAACAACTTTGTTATCAATTATAAGCTATGATCCGATCATTGGTTTTATAGTTAATGTGTTTTGACTCACGAATTAAATGACTATTTTTAATACCCATTGAAAGTTACCGTTTAATTATCGGTATAATTATAGTACAATAGTATTGTGAATACCTCTGACACATACGCTAGATGAGCCGGATGTAATTGAAATTAAATGCCAAATATTTAAAACGAAACTATGTTTTAATTAATTTTATTAAAAAATATTTATGCTTAATTCTGTTGTCGGATATAATCTGTTTATTTAAGTTACAGATTAAAATCATAACTAAATCTAAAACATTGTTTAACGTTAAAAAAACATATTCTCTGTATATAAGAAATTCTTTAATTTAATTCTTGAACACTAAAAAACTGTTTCAAAACCCACTCACAAAATCTTACGCCTGAATAATAAGCTATCAAATAATAATAATACCCTAGACTTCATGAATGCCTACAGATTTTAATTTTCGGAAAAAAATGTTTTAAATAAATAAAATTCTTTAATGCAATACGTGTTACAGTATAACCACTTATACAAAGATTACATATAATGGAAAAATTCTGTATTTATACCAAGCTCCTATACTTTACAAAAAAATTCTTTGTGTGCATTGAGGTACAGTACTGTAAAAACACTACTAAAACATCGCATACACGTGCGTACAGAATATTCTGTGGTGTTTATAGCGTTTGTTACACATAGACTGTACACTATGGGTGAAAAGCGATTTAAAATTGTTATTATAATGTTTACAGCCATTAGCGAAGTTTTATTACGTATTGTGTAATATAATACTAAACGAAAGTATTAAAAGAGATTTAATATGTTGTCAGACGTTAAAAAACATAAGACTCGAGCCGTGAATACGTCGAAAGTGAATACAACACACAAAAGAAGTTTCCCTTTAATCTAATCCTCGAAACAATTTCTCTCTCAACTCAATAAACACTTTAAATCAGCACAAAGTATAGGCAAATAAAAAAATGCTTTGAGTTTCGGAGATAAATATATTCTGCGTTTTTCGCCGAGAATTGCAGATATTTTTTGAGTGATGGATGCGTTGGCCAAACAAAACACTCGTCAGTAGACTACTCACTGATAATCTCTGGGATTAATACTGTGAGCGACAAAAATGTTATTTCATTTTATGATTATTTTTTCCAGTCTATCGAGTGAAGTGTTTACCAGTTTATTATACGCGTGATCATAAGTTTTTTAATAAAAAAATATTAATTATTTTATTCACCGGGTATATCACTTTCTATAATTTGTAATATTAATAACTTATTAGGCTAATTTATACATTAGATTTAATATTTAAAAATATCCATTCAATTGTGAATATTGTTTTATAATAGTGACTTATTTGACATTTTTTATTTATTTTAAATACACCTGTACATTTCTCTATTTGAAATATAATAGGTATAGAATCGGCATAACTAATCATAATAAAATATTGTAATTATTTATGACATCGTTATGATTTCAGTAATTTATAATAATTGTTAACGTTTTCATAGTTTAAAGGTTAATGAATTTTGACAAAATTAAAAATTACTTAAATAACAATGTTTATACAATTCATTCGCTATCTCTAACTATTCCCCAACTATTTCTACATCAATATAATAAAAAACTAATGTCTCAATAGTGTACACAAATGCCCACACATTTGTGTACATTTGCGTGCGATTATACTCGCGATATAACGCACAGAATATTCTGTGCATACACTACAAGTCGGCCCTAAAACTGAAGGAATCTCTTGACTTTCGTGTGTATATACATATGTGGACACAAAACGTGTAGACAAACACAAGAATCCAATCCTAAATCCAAAACCTAAACCCAAAAAAACGACGGCCCAATCGATGGCATATCTATGGTTACGCCGATGAACGCGTAAATGAGTGCCACAAACATGCGCTCCGGCGCGTTAGGGGAACGGGAGGTTTCGCAGTATACGAGAAATCTTAGCCATACATAAGATGGGAAACGGTGGCGAGAATGCGTTCAGCATTTCGCTATGGACACAGTTTTTTGAAACTCACACTCGCATTGAAATCGAGAAATTTTGTTTGTTTTGTAAATATATTTCACGCGATATAACAAAAATAACACCAGTCACATTTATTGATAAATTTGTTTGTTACATGGGAATAAATTCGCGATATGGATGGTATGTATAAGAATATTCTGTGTGTAACTACTTATTGAAAGTAAAATAGTATTTATATATATTAGAGTAGCATATTATTTTTGAATTGACATGTAATTAGATTAAATAACATAGATTACTTTTAGTTTTCTATTAGCGTATGAATATAATCGTGAATTTTTTTCGTAATCGCTTTTATCGCGAATGCTTTCATCGGAATAGTATTCATACATAATTAAAATGATTACTTAAAGCTATATAAAGAAATTTATATTTATTTTCTCATTCATTACTTTTATAAAAGTTATTTTAGGTATAAATTTTATATATTAATAGAAATAATACTAAACAACTTATTAGTACGAATATTATACTAGTAAAATTCATGTAATTTGTTGTTTCGCTATAATTATAGTGAAATTGAAATCCAAAATGAATTTAAAAATTTAATTTACTTTTTGTAATTAGCCTGTAGACATGTGAATATATTTCTATATTTACATAATTAAATTAATGATTTATTCCAAATATGTTATCTAATAATAATAAGACAAAAGTGAAATAATTATGTGTATGAAAAACAATTGCTAATGATTTCAACTATAGCTAATTATAAGGCACTTAATTTTAATAAGAATTCAAAATACAAAATAAAATCTCTTTTTCAAAAGTCAAGAATATATTGCATGTGATGTTATGTCCGATTGAATAGTATATCCAAGAATTTACATGTTATTTATAGCACTAATTCATTAATATGTTAATATATTAACGCGTTTTATAATATATATTGAAAGCTATTATTGATAACAGTGTGTCGAGAGTTGGTGTTAACGTTAAGAGCATGCAATTAATTGGCTTTAAATTCATTATTTATATATTACGTAGACTTTAATACACGACTGTAAACCTATTTAGCGATAATCACAAATCGATTTGCTTTTAGTAACATATATTTGCATCTAAACTTTTGTTTTGTTTTGTTTTTGTTTGAATACATTATCATAGGCTTACTGACAATAAATACAAACATCACTATTAATAACACATAAATGCTTCTACAGTATTATTATTCACTTAAGTCGCGAGACAATAATCTTAACGTGAAATATAATATTATAATCTAAGTTACCAATGCATTGATTATTTATTGTACTGGCAAACATAGTTATATAACAATTTGGAAAACAAAAAGTGAATTGATTTAATGTGCTAAACTAAATAGTACTGTATTTAGTCATAAGTATTTAATTGATTTTTTATTTCCACGAATAAAGAGTTTGTTTTTTGTGGTAAAAGACATTAATTTTTTAACTTTCTTTTTATTTTAATTGTTTTTCTACAGAATCCGAAGCAAACGATTCGTTGAATGAATAATACATTTCAAGAATTTATTTCCAAATAAACATAACATACAAAAGAAAACAAAAAAACATTTATTAAAAATGAAAACAAAACCTAAATTCTGTATTCAGACGGCGAATATAATATTTGTTATAAATTAGTTTCGCGCTTAGTTTGTAATGTTTTGTAGCTATTTCTTAGAAATATTTAATGAATCAATGAATTAGTGCCTCAAAAACAACAATAAAAAACAGACATAATATACATATATTGGAAACCAATTTAAACCACACATTTAAATTAGTTTTTATTTGTCGCTTCAATTGTGCTGTAAATTACAACTAATAAGACCAAAAAAATACATATTTCTATATAATATATATATAGTTACATAAATGTATACGAATAGTGAATACGAAAAGATCGCCGTAATCGTCATACTGTCCGGATGTGGGCTGGCTATAGCCCTGGCATTTGCTGTACTTATTTGCTGTCAATTATTAATAAAGGTATGAACCGCTATAAATCATATATATATTTATTTTTATCTTTTTTTGTCAACACTTATGAATAGAGGGTTTTTATGAGTTATAGATTTTGATAAGTAAACGAAAAATACATTATTTATCATATGATGCTCGAGAATATTTTCAATATAAACATACTTTTCTATTATGAAATATACTGTAGATTTCAATTTAAATATACTATAAATATATTTTTTAAAAATTAATATAGGCTTACATCAGATTATATATTTCGCAGAATTTTTTTGTCAATATTTTTATATACAATTTAATATTTATTTTAATACTCAATACAAGAGAAAAAAGATTTACATTTTTTAAATAAATATTTTCCAAAAAAAAGTTTTTAATTTAATATATACTGTATATAATATTTAAATATTTATATTTTTGTCTATCAATTTAATTAAACCAAAAATTAATGTTATATTTAAACAACCGTTTAAATCACATAATATGTCCACTACGGGACGGGTAGCCCAAGTACTCGCGATACGGGTGTCCCAACTCTATAGTGGTGTTCGAGAGACAGACGACCACTTCGGACGAGAATAATATCGATTACAACAGCGGCTGCTTTGAGGACTCGTTCTATCAAAGGGAAGCCCAATGTGATAGCGATACTAACGCCGACACCGGCACCGTTAGCTCGCCCAACACTGTCATCGCCGCACAAACACATCATACATACGCCACGCATACGCCGCCATCGCCTCAGACACCGCCACAAAGGTCTTCCTCACCGCAAGTCAAGTCAGTTATAGACTCTCTCTCTCTCTCTCTCTCTCTCTCTCTCTCTCTCTATCTATCTATCTATCTATCTCTCTACACGTAATTCATTCATTCAATTAGTTTTTGATTTATTTCGTTAAGTCTCTGTTTAAGAGATTATGATTTCTATCTCGAAATACACTCAACATTCAGTTATAGTGACTATAAGCTTGTGATAAACTACTTTTCAATACATTATATGAAAACTATTACAGAATTAATAATCAAATTATTAGGAATATAAAAAATTTCATAATTCAAAATATATTTATGATAATTACAGCTAAATAATTAAGTTTTCGCTATAATGTGGGCCTAAACTGCAATACTATATAATATAATTTTGTTTCCTTTTTATTTTATTACAAGTAATTCTTTAGAGACTTTTTTAGTGCACAGAATATAATAATATTATATAAGTTAGTAAGAGAGCAAAAAAGTCTATAAACTAATTGCAAAAGTTGTCACAATTTTTTCCCTATTATTCTGATTGATAAATATATTGAGGAAATGGGAATTAAATGGTAGAAACCTATTGTTGTTTAGTTCACAATTCAATTATATATATATAGGAAAATGTATAAATGCTATTAAAATCACCAATACTTTCGATGATTACTTTTTGATCGATTTTTATGACAATAGTGTGTAAAATAAGATTTCCTTTGCCTCACAAATAGATTAAAAAGTCTTTGAAAACTAGTAGTTTTTAAAAACCAGAGTTTACATTCAATTTGTTGCCTATAGATTCGCTCCCCGGCCACCACTGGTCAAGAATCGCAAGACATCCCTGCCCTGTAAACTCGTTTCTATACAAACCACTAGCAAAACGGTTAGTATTTTGATATATTTTCTATAAATACTAAAAATCAATTTAAAAATCAATTTTAAACACATTTAAAAAATTGTAATTTATTTTTGAATTCACAAATATATGCCATAATATGTCATTTGTATTGAAAAATATGTTTCAGGAAAACACGTCGACCGACAGCGAGGGTCAGAGGAGGGCTTCGGCCGGTATTATACGCCAAAAGAGTTTCGAAGACATCGAAGAAGACATCACTTATAATAATCAAATGGGTATTCATATCATGTCTATTCATAGCATACTTACAAACATAACAAAAATCAATACAAATTCAAACTTATTTAACAAATAATTTGTTTGAAAAATCTATTCATTAAACAAAACATAGAGTTATCCGAAAGGAGACGAAGAAACTCATTGGAAAACAAGACGATATCGACGGATGTGTTGCGGAAACAGTACCGCGAGTTATGGCAACTGAGGGCCACCTTCGAGGCCGAGGAGTTGGACACATCGGACGGGTCGGCGGGTGCCGGCGATCGCACGCCACCACCCAATCAGCAACAAAAGCTCATCAAAAACGACTCCGGTATTCATATTAGTCCATACGATGCCATTACGAGCGCCTGTGCTGTCGATTCTGGTATCAATTCTGTGGCTAATCTAACGCTTTATTCTTTGTGTGCTATTCTGTGTCTCAACGCATAGGCTATAAATCCATTGAACGCCGCGACTACTCGATAGACATTAAAAGCGATTACATGTTCAGACAGTTCACGACCACCAGCGCCACCACTATAGCGCCGGTCGCATACCCCGCGCCACCCACTCGCCATCAGATCACTCATCAGCAAAGCATTAAAGAGGAACAGGAGTCTGATATACAGGCGACGTTTGTCTGACATTTGACATCTAAAGTGCTATAATGTCTTCACGACTACACAATAGTAGAGGCAATCTCTGGAGAGACCTTAAGACTTGACTTTTCGATGAATGCTTTCGTGAATTAACATTCATTTCATCTGATTTTTGTTTTTGTTTCTCATTTATTTTACTTTTCGTTTTACATAAACTGTTTTTTAATAAAAAAAACTTATTGTACTGTATATAAAAAATATATTATATAAATATATATTATTATAAGACATTATAAATATAATACAATTTGATAAGTAAAGTAAATATCAAATGACTTCCCATAAGTGCTTTCCAATCAACTCATCCTAATATATAGATACAGAATATACACAGAATAATAATAATAATAATTTATTTGACTTTTTCTATAATAATAACACGAATTGTATATTATTTTTGTCGACAACCGGTGATAGCATTACACGAGTAATATGTTGTAAATACTAATAAATATAGTAACTGTTACATAAATTGTAAACAAAAAACGTGGGACCCATTATTATATTAATTAATAATGAAATAAAATATGGTTACAACTGATAAATAAATGTTTTTTATTCATTTCAATTCTGATATTACTGTACTAATTATTTATTTAAGTGCTGGCTATAATATATTTTAATAATACAGTTATTTTGTTTGAAAAAGCTTTGATTTAAAATATAAATTAATTTAATTTCAAACTCGTTAATCTCATTGTAGTGATGATTAGTAAGGTACTTAACTTAATTGACTTTTTATAAATACGGTCTAGTTAATAGACCATTTATAAAATAATTATTTCTTATTGTTTTTTAATTATTTTAAATGTCTATGTAATTATTGAAATTAAATTCAATAAAAAATATTTATTTTTACTAATATACTGATAACTTATCAGTGATAAGTTTCTCACACTTTATACTTTTCGCAAAATATCTATTAGTCTAACAACTAATTATAAAAAAAATATAAGAAATTAGTTTAGTTTATAAACACAACTATACTAGTATTACATTGTACAGCATTAAACTTCACTATAAATCCAATCAGTATTTATCAGAGAAAATGTTTTTTCAAATATAAATTTTTATATTAAATTCTATATTGCTATCAATTTATGTACAAATGAATGACCAAAGTAGCTCTCAATATACGGTATACTGTATTGTCAATCACTGGGAGGTATACCGTATAATACAGTACCTCTTATTAAATTTAGTTAGATATACACTATATTCCACGAATTTTGTGCTCCAGAAGCTTATTATTACTGGTAAAACATCACTGAGCTCCTAATTTGCTTAACAATCTGTATATTTCTACTGAAACTAGCTTGCTTATTTTTTATATTATTTATTTTAATAATAATTATTATTTTAATTCCATTTCCTATAAAACTCTCAGTAATTCATATAACTTATAGCATATATGACTGCAAAATAATCTGTAGATTTCTCTGGAAAATTCTATTAGCAACAACATCCCCTTCCCTCGCACCTACCAGCCCTATTGGATACTATTATGTAACATTATATTTATATTTATATCGTTTCCTAAAATAATAGTTTATTTTTGTAATATATTTGAATGAATATCCTGTGTATACATTAAGAGACAACATATTATAACAATTATACTGACAGTAGTATTATAAATATTGTTTGTCTCAATACATTATTAAAGTTAAATATAACTCTGTATTGTATTATATATAGATACCGGAGATGATAAACAAGATTACTATACAATAAGTGAATACATTTGATGTGCCATAACATCACAAACATAAACCTTTTATAAGTAAATCTATTTATATTACATTGTATTTAAAGGAGCATATATGACTGCAAAATAATCTGTAGATTTCTCTGGAAAATTCTATTAGCAACAACATCCCCTTCCCTCGCACCTACCAGCCCTATTGGATACTATTATGTAACATTATATTTATATTTATATCGCTTCCTAAAATAATAGTTTATTTTTGTAATATATTTGAATGAATATTCTGTATATACATTAAGAGACAACATATTATAACAATTATACTGACAGTAGTATTATAAATATTGTTTGTCTCAATACATTATTAAAGTTAAATATAACTCTGTATTGTATTATATAAATATATATATAGATATATATATATTATTATATATATATAGATACCGGAGATGATAAACAAGATTACTATACAATAAGTGAATACATTTGATGTGCCATAACATCACAAACATAAACCTTTTATAAGTAAATCTATTTATATTACATTGTATTTAAAGGGCACTATGTTATAATAAGCCGGGTATCAAATGTACAGCGTTGTTACTAAATAAGGAACCCATTTGAGGGGCTTGCTATTTGGACACCCTGTATTATTTATTTGAAATTCTTTCATAAACATAAACTGGAATAGTTAGATTTTTGTTTGGTATACAACAACCCAATATTTATATAA
>CAJPVJ010002414.1:0-13157 GCA_905397405.1 Oppiella nova
TTTGCTTGAACCTATACCGTAAATACATAGCTATTAAATGCACGTAGCATATACACGCGGTCATTAAGCCCAAAAAATACGAAATGGCATTGTTGCTAATAAACCACCAAATAATTGCCCAGATAATTGGAAAATCATCTGGTTTTGTTAGGCACGCATATATTAATAACACTGTAAATGGCACCGTAATCAGCGATCTTAGGATATAATAAATTATGGTGGCGCATTTAATTAGTATCTGGGTATTCCCCAAAAACTTTTCAGCGTATTTGTAATTTAAACGCAAATTTTCCCGGTATAATATATCATGCATAAATACCACTGCTTGAAATTTCATTGTAGCCTCCATACCGATTAAATATGTACCTAGGTAAACAATTAATTAATTATAAAAAAATAGATTATAACTAGTTACCTAAAACCGCAAATAAAATTGCCAACATATTTAAAAGCAATAGCAATAAGTCACCACGCTCAAGTAGGTATATCGGAAAACACAGGGCAACTTGTGTATTGTAACTACTGTCCCAATAAAGTATATTGAGCCTGATACAATTAAGCCATAGATTCATATTTTGAAAATAGGCAATAATTTTACGTTTTAAAGGCATAATCCCTTTGATATATTGGACCCCACTTTGGGAGACCATTAAATGATTATTATGAAAAAAGTTCTCAAATAGCTGGATACTTTTATTAACTGACATTATTATCCAGTAGAGTCCAGTATTACTTTATAAAATTATTTAATAATAAAAGATTTAGATTATAGATCTAAATAAAGCCAAAAGTTTTCAAAAAACAAAAAATATGGTATTGATTTTGATTTTTTAAATTTATCAATACAATTATTCATAATAAATTTTGCTATTAATGATGTTACTAGTAAGTTCGTGTTTGATTATAATTATTTTTTTTTGATGTAACTTATATAACTATTTTTAGAAATTATGTTATTGTTTATTGAGATTATTGTTTTCAGACTGTTTTTAATGACCATAATGACCATACCATAATAAAAAATATTTATACAAGTAAATTATGTTCTTATAATAAAAGTAACATAATTATAGTATTATAGCTTAGTACAGTAATATAATAGCATCATTAATTAAATTATTTTTTAAAAAATATATTTACAATGGAAAATTTTATGAAAGTTAAATTTATTTAAATTACATAAAATATAGAACATAAGCATAATTAATAATGTTTTAATAAAATTATAAAATATTTATGCTGTACAGTATTAGTATATCAAATAGGTTTTTAGCGTAAAACTAATAATCAATATTTTTAAAGTAATTTTACTACAAAATTGTCAATTATAAATTATAATAAATCATTTAACACATTCAATATATCGTGTACATGTTATTTTATATAACTATATAAATATATACTTTTAAATGTAATATACCTTTAAAAGTGTAATTTAATTGTTTTTAGGTATACTAAAATAAATTCTGAAACATTTTAAACTTAATGTAAAAGCAATGTTACAAACATTCAAAATAAACTAATAATAAATAAATAATTTAAACCCGAAATATAGATGAGTTGAAAGAATTCATAGGAATTCATGGGAAATAAGTCGAGACAATAGAAACCAATGTCCGGACCCGACAGTCGGCTAATCATTGATTTGATTCTCAATCTCTGTCTATAAGTCAGTGAACGAGTCATTAGTATTGAGTACAACAATGGATAGCATTTTACGGCGCTTTTTGACACCATTGCCAACAATGAATTTATGCTAAAAAGCATTACAAACAATATTATAGTAGCAATTATCATGGATAGTTTTAAATAAAATGTCGATCCCTTGTTATGTGAAATGTATAGCAATAGCTGACACGATGGAATAGCCATAAAGTATATGACACAGATAAATTTGGACATAATCCGGTTCATAGTACGCGTGATCCGCGCGATACAGTCGTGATCAACAATGGTTTGCATTAACCGCGCGTTGAGTCCATGTTTGGCGCAAAACTCTATCCGTGCATTGATTTCATCGAAACTGTACTTTATGTACAGCGTAATGGCAAATATAATAAAAGAACCTAGGCATAAAATAATTACATCCACGTAATACCCGATAATTGAAATAAAATCCCAAAAAATAATTTCCATAATTGGAGTACGGCTTTCATTTTGAAAATACGCTATTATAACGGGCATTGTAGCTAGGCCTGATAGGCACCATACCCAACAATATATAAATGGGTTAATGTAAAGATAAAAATATATATTCCCGTATATCGATAATTTTTGTGTGTTGTACCTGCTAATCGTACCTAGTCTAATAATATGAAATCAAAACATTATAATTAAAATTTAATAAACTACTTCAATTATCTATTTATTTAGCAAATTACATAAATGCTAAATATTAATATTTATAACTTGTTATAATTTTAACTCCCTACCTATTATATTTAAAATCGTTTAGTAAATTAATGAATTCAAATTTATTTGACCATTCATAATAATTACCACTGACTTTCAGCAGGGACATTGTCGCAATTGCCACGACTATGAACGTGCATATTAGACGCGTGTTGCCCAATATATAGGTCGGGTCGCATAGCATGTACCTGATCCATAAATTATCTTTCCATATGGCTATCATGGTGCACCTGACCCCTTGTATGTATAATATGAGCATGGAAATAATGATCCAGAATATACGCCATTTACTTTTGTATCCGGACTCGTATTCATCGATATCATTGCTGATTGAAAAAATAGCTGATTTTGCAGTAGTGCTCAAATTTACTTACGCATTTAGCTGGTTCATACCACGTGTTGATGACATCAGCATGGTAAAATAGTTTTGCTAAATATAAATTAATTACAATGAATGCGTTTGTAGGCCTTACAGTGGTAAGGGAATGTACCCTAGCTTTGTGTATTTGCTGGCTCATTTTAATATAAAGATAAAAATCATTATTATTAATAATATAAATATTATTTAAATAAAGCTAGGTCAGGTTAGGTTAGGTGTTATTTTAGATATTCTCGAAAATGTAATAAGAGACAACTATTGCTTATAAAAACTTATTATAAACGTTATGCAACTTTCCAAGGTTTACAAAAATATACTTATGTTTATATTTATCATAAAGGTGTTATTTATGTATATTGTATTTATATACATTGCAGAAAATATAATTATTGCTCTGAATGATAATTTTCATTTAAACGTTTTTAAATATAAGAAATAATGTAATATATTATATTGTTTTCAGGCTGCTCATAATGATCATTATCACAAAAATATATAATTAAATCATATTCTCATAATCAAATATACAGTAGTTATCATAATATAGATAACTCAATAATACAATTATTTTTTTCAAAGAATAAGATAATTACAAGGTCATATTTTAATAAAGTTATTTTACATTACATAAGATATAGAGCACAAGAATAATTAATAATATTTATATAATGTATCGGTTTATAGACATTTCCAGTTTCTCTTTATACAAGTTTTAAATATTAATTTATATATACTGTACTTGTATAAATACAAAAATTTTTATATACATTAGATTAAATTATATTGGGAGAGTTGCTTAATCCAGTCTCCAGTATGTTAATTTTACAAAATAAAAATATTTAGGTAAAGCCATTAAAACGTATAAATTATCTGTAATTAAACAATAATAAGCCTTGCTTAGTTTAGCAGTATTGAATAAGCCTGTGGAAATTTTCAAAATCTTTTGTTGCCCCAAACTCCTCGTAATCAGTGGTTACTCTATTATATGCCTTATATTTGACATTTTAATACTTGTATTCAATTAACGCTACATCTCACTAATCACGGGTTAATAAAACGATAAGAATTTCAACGATAATTACATATCTTTTTCGATAATTAGGGTTAAATCCGAAATCCATTGCAATCGCCCCCATCTGGTTCAGTAAGCTAGCTTGCTCAAATCCGGCAATTTTAGCCCAATCTTTTAGCATTTATTTTCCTTATATGATATAATTCGTGGGAACAATGAATAACACGTTTTTATATATAAGTGTCGAACTGTTTCTCTGCCCTCGACTTCATGTCCAGCACTTGTAATGCAAACAACGACTCGACGTTTAAGTCGACACTCCCTTCAGTCGTGTCTCTGAATACGAGCTTTAATTTAGGGGCATTTTATCGCCAAGTTTATCTAGATCATAACAATTTCCCACATACTTCACGTTAAATATTTTGATATTTATGTACAGCTTGAGAATAGTGCCATGAAATACACGATTGCTATAAAATTCCTCAAATTGGCCAGGTTATAATTTTTGTAGCTTGAATATTTTCTTCTTGACCCGTTTATTCGTTGGAATAATAGCCAATAGTCTTGCCATCAAATACAGTGAATATGATTTGTCTCTATCATGATTTGCTGCGATGCACACTGGAGCCATTTGGGGCCACACTATGAGTGACAAAACTTGCAACATTTTAACATTAATCTCTATACTGACTAATGATATAATAGTCACCGTTTTGTCACTATTAATGTGGCCCGGATCATAATGTATGTGCATCGTAGATGATTTGTTTTAGAACTGGGAGCCCTGGTATGTCATAAAAATTGTGTGGCACTGAGAGGTTTATGTAATTGTTAATAAATATTATATTATCTGACATTATTTAAGTTACACTAGTAATTTCAAAACAATTTATAATTTATTATTATACAGAATAAATATTGTGTTTCTAATTGAGTTAAATTCTAATACAAAAGCATTACAATGAACTCTAAAGTGGACAATATGTATGGATTATAACTAGAGAAGCTATTGAGCTGGGCCAATATCCAAGTTTACTAGTAAAATTATTAATAATACGAATAGTTACTGTTAAATGTTCAATATTTATATAAACATATAGAAATAATATAATATATAGTAGTTTTTAAATTTGCAAATCTTCATTAGGCTTAATGGTTAGGTTTTAATAAATTAAATACACATTACCCAATGTAACTGGTTATTTTAATATCAATTATTAAATTATACAATCTGCGTTAATAAATACGGTAAATAAAAATGCATGAAGGATGCGATTCTACTTCAAATTTTAATCAAACCTTAAAATTAACTTGATGCAAATATTTTGTAATTACAGTAATTTATAATTACTAAATTATGATGTATATTATTACTCATTATGCGTATAATAGTCACAAGTGCCAATTAAATCAATCTGTTCAACTTCATTAGCATATAATTTGTCCTTGTTGGATAGCATTTGAAGAGAAAGTGAAAATGATTCACCTTTCTTGTTTTCATTCAGTCGTTTGTATTTCTCTTTCAAATAAGTTATATTAGTCATAATATAATCCCTATTCTTGTGAATAATTTCCCACAAATAGGTATCTGTAAAACAATTTGCGTGGGAAAACACAAGTTGCTCCTGAATTGGCCATAACTCAGCCAGCAAATCATTATTAACTTGTTCAAAGTCTTGCGCCGTCAAATACAAACATTTTCCAAGTTTATCACAGAATTTAGTGGAATATTCTTTCAAAAGTGTTAAGGTAATTTCACTCATTGAACATTGAATGAAATAGTGATTTCCCATATTTTCTCTCAAACAATCATTGAATATGGGGCGAAGCTCGTTTTCTATTTCATTCATGCATCTATTTAAAAGTTTTATTTTATATTGCTTTTGTGATTGATTTAGACTGAACATAATTTCATCATAAATTATATCACAAATACGGTAATGTTTATCATACAATGACTTATCAGTAAATGTACCGGATTTTAGTAATTCACACATTTGTTTCTCATAGAGTTTTCGAGCAATTTCGATACTTTCAAAAACTATATTTTTATTTGTTTCATTGATTTCTAATATTTTCCGTTTGTAGACATCAATGAGATTTTGAGTGAATTCAGCGTATTTTTGGCGTAAATATGAGTTACCGTGAAATAAGTCAACAATAACCGATTTATTGGGTAAATACTGATATAAATGCTCATCATTTATAAAATACTCGTCCCTTTGGCACAATTCCTCACAATTGATTAAAAAGTTTTCATAACCTTCAATGAATTTTTTGAGTACTACTCTATGGTCAGCCATTAATTGTCTTAATTCTTGCCAATAAAATCCTTTTAAACCTTTCAATTCACTGGACATCGAGTCATACGAATTCATAATCTCTTTAACCGTCGGTTCATATATTTGCTTAAAATTTATATTTAAATAAGCTATAAATTATCAGCATATGACATAATTATTAAGCTAAACTACTTGCATTTTGGTTAACAATTAGCACGGTTGATAATTGTGATAATAAATTAAATGACCGCATTAACTGACTATTTTTGGTAAGATCTTTATAAGTAAATTGGTAATTATGTAGACTAATTAATAGTATTGCAACTTTTTTACCACCACGATCCAAAATCAATGGTTCAAAATGCATTTCTATTTGCGGGTGTTCAGCAATATTAACGCTAGTACCCTGAACAAAATGATAGTTTCTGAAACCATATTCATGTTTAAGTATAGCATTGTTTGGCCAATCACCCTGGTCACAATTCTCCAAATAGTTTAATATAAGATTTACAGTCAATGTATTGCCCTCGAAACGAGGACCCACCACCGATATGATTGCTATTTTATCACATTGTTTATCATTGATCTTGGTCAGTATACTTTTTAGTAATAGTTTGTCAAAAAGAAATATATCGTTCACGATCTCTACAATCCTATATCCACTCATTATCTATGATCTAATGGTGATAATCAAATTAGTAAATTAAAATATAATTAAGTAATATATTATTTATATAGATTAATAATCTAAATTTGCATGACATTTAATATTTAATTTGTACTAACATTAAATTGAATTTTATTTTCAAGAAATTAATTTTTAAATATATACCACAATTATTTGAAAATGAATGTAAACTTTTAGTACATTTCTATTAATTTATAAAAGGTCAAAGGTTATTTAATTAAAGGTAATTCTAATTAAAATAATCTATTATAAACTTTATTAATATTTGAAAACATAAAACACAAGTAAATATAATTATACTTACATTATTTCCAAACTATTTAAAAGTAATTCATAATTATTAATTATTTATAATTTTAAACCTATTCTATAATAAAATAATATTAACAAATAATAATAATTTGTTTGTTTATACAAATTGCTTATTATTAACAACCATTTATTTCCAGTATTAATTTCCATAGTAACACACAGATGATGATTAGACAAACCAGTACAGTTAACTTTAGCTAATATTATGCATTTTAAAACTTTTTAATTATAAAATTAGCCCAGTTGAAACCAAATATTAATATTTATCTGAAAATATTTTATTTTTTTATAATGAATAATATAAATTCTATTAATTTTTTACAACATAAGCTAATTTACTGATTAAAATTGATAATTGTTCATTTTAATTTTTTACTTAAGCTACATTGCTAAATGCTTTAATACGTAATATTCAGTTAAGATTTATTGTACTGATTAGTTTATATGAAATGCCATTATATATTGCGCAGTCATTATATTTATATTTATTGTGGGCTATTAAAATGGATGTTCATAAATTAATTATAATATTTGATTTAATTAGATTTAATGAATTAAAATAAGTAAAAATGAATTCTAAAATAGTCTACCATGATACATTTAATGAGATATCAACCATAAGTAGTGGTTGTTTTGGAACTGTGTTTAATGTACAACGAAAAGTAGATGGACTCAATTATGCTGTTAAACGGTATTTGATAAAAGGTAATTTATGCAATGCTTTATTTTATAAATTTTATATTATATTTTTAATAGAGTACTCTGTTCATTGTGAAAATTGTAAAATAATTGTCCCAACATCATTTCCCAGTATATTGCAGAATATGGGGAAATATTATTCAATATTTGTAAATCAAAAAGTAGATTAGTAAGTTTTAAGTAAAGTTACAAAGTTCTGTAAAGAATTAAAGTGACAAAGGTTTCAGATTGTGGTTCTTAAATACTTTTAATAAACAGCAATTTTATTATTTTTAACAAGTTGTTTTATAAAATACTATAGTAATAACAAATATTAAATGTTTTAATTTCTTTTATTTCTAATAGATCAAGTTTTAAAGATTAAAATTAATAACGAAATTCAACCTTTAATAAAACTTCGGTCGGAATATGTAATCAATTATTACGAGGTTTGGGTCGAAAAGGAATTCCTTTTCATTCAAATGGAATTGTGTTCCGAAAACCTACAGAATATTTTTGAAGTTAAATCACAAGTATTTAATCGACAAATAGGAGATCCCATGAATTGTGTCGAGTTTTACATATCGTGTGAAATATTTCGACAAATCTTAGAATGTGTTCAATATTTGCATGAATTGGATCCACAGATCATTCATAAAAACCTTAAACCCGAACATATATTGATCGCTGAAAATCTAAGGAACGGTAGATTTATTAAGTTATGTGCCTTTGGTTTCGATAAGTACATTGCTGATTTAAATAATGGCAGGAATAATAAAATTAGGATAAGTGTACAACTCTTAAAATATATAGCACCGGAAGTTTTGTCAACGCTTAAATTTACCACAAAATCAGATGTTTATAGCCTTGGTCAAATCTGTTCGCAGATATTTGAATTTGACTCATATGATTTCGATGCAAATAGGTATGCATTATTTGGACTACATAATAATATTTATAGAAATATAAATAATTATACTAATTTCCAGATTATATTTATAAATTTGTTAATACTTATTCTACCTACTATGAAAAAGATTTATATTTAACGTTCATTGCATAAGCTTAATGCAGATTATTTAGATAACAGACTAGAATTTTAGCAAATATTAGCAATATTAAAGCATTTGTAATTACATTTTAAAAACTCAGTCAAATATAACTCGTTTATAAATGGGGTGGAAATTAATTAAGGGCAAAACTATTTATAATTAAAAATATTTTTACAAAATGTGACACAAAATCATCCCTAAATTGTTATGGTTATTGAGAACTATGTTTATATTAGGTGGCCCAGGTGCTGACAATCAATTTCAGGTCTTCTAGTCTATTATAGAAACATAAAAAACAATTAAATTAAAGCTTTCTCGTCAAATTTTCCCAATGTGTATAAGTTATGAAATTTTTAAATTTAATATTTCCTAAATAATTTTCGTGTTACTACTGGATATTTATTATACTGTATGTTAAACACAAATTAAAAATAATTTATATCTTTATATTTAATAGTCAAAACCAATATTCTATATCTAATACAATACTAAACGCACCGGTATTTCAATTGAAATCACTAATGGACTCAATGTTGAGCCGTAATCGGTATAAAAGGCCTGAATGTCGGGAAGTTTTGGCTAAATATAACGAGTGGTCTATCGATAAAAGCGTGACAAATGAGAGCCAATTTCGGATACAACTGATCAGGCTACATTATTGTGAAAACCTATTTTTCCAAGAGATAAGCAAAACACTGTACATACCTTACCATAAATTGTTTTTAAAAACTATAAGTACAAATACAAGCACGGTAATTGGTACTGGTGCATTTGGCACAATTGAACAAATGGATAAACCCGACAATCAGAGTGTCACTATTTACATCGTGCCATTGAATGGTATATTTTATTATGTTAATTACAACAATAATCTTTTTTAATTGACCTTATAGTTTGACCTAACATTGAATTAGTACATATTTCTAGTCGGCACAATAAAAAATAATTTTAAATGTAGTTAGCCCATATTGTATAATTTCTCGACAAAACATTTATTACTTTAATTTTGGTTTACTTATAGTGAGTAGATTTCTCAATTTTAAATTAATAAATTTAAGTTAATTTGTAATTTAAACTAATTTGTATTAGGACTGGAATTCAGCAAAATAAATGATTTATTGGATGAGATCAACCACATAATGATTACACCGTCTGAATATATTTTAAATTATAAACAGCTACACTATGCTAATGACTCTATTTTTATTGAAATGGAGTTGTGTTCCCATAGTCTCCGCTCTATTCTTGAAGACAAAGGACAAGCATTTGATCGGCAAATAGGAGATCCCATGAATTTATTTGAATACTACATATCCTGTGATATTTTCCGACAAATATTAGAATGTGGTCAATATTTACATGAATTAAATTCACCTATCATTCACAGAAACCTCAAACCCGATAATATATTCATAGTTAATGATTTACGGAACGGTAGATTTGTTAAGTTATGTGACTATGGTCTGGCTATAAATACCGGTACTAATGAAAATTCATTTGCAACTAATAACATGAGAAGTATTGAAGAGATGTTATATATAGCCCCGGAAATGAGTGATCACAGGGACTATAATCATAAATCAGATGTCTATAGCCTAGCAATGATTGGATGCGAAATATTTGATTGGGATTTATGTTCAGTTGATTTGCAGAGGTTTTGTGAATTATTTATGAATTAATATTCCAATATAATTGTAAAATATATAGTTTTTATTTTAATTTATTTACAGCCCTGGCCAATATTCAGATATTATCAATACATTAAAAGCACCGATATTTCAATTGCAATCACTACTGGACTTAATGTTAAGTCGAAATCGGAATAAAAGGCCGGAATGTCGGGAAGTATTGGCTAAACATAACGAGTGGTCTATCGATAAGAATATTCTCCAAAATGATATCGAATTTGAATATATTTTAAATAGACTTAAATCTAATCGAAACTCTTTTTTCTATGAGTTTTTAAATGGAATGTATACTAAAGTAACTATAAATGGGAATAGTTTTCAAGACTTTTCGAAAATTGGAAATGGGGGCTTTGGGGAAGTGTTCAAGGTGAAATATAATTATAATCTTATGGAGTACGCATTGAAACGAATTGGATTTGAAGGTAATTATTTTTGTATATGAAATGATTTAATCTAAAAAAGTACATTTGAAATATTAGATAAGGATATTCCTAAAAATGACATGAGCTCTATGAGTAATATAAAATAGAAATAATATTGCTTACAATGCTGTAGTGTAATATTGTACGTTATGTTCATACCATTTTTGTATATATTATACCTACCTCATATAAAAAAGGTTGACATGAACTCTGCGTACAATATTACTAGACAATTGAACGCTATATTAACTGTTTTTATTTTATATTACCCCAAGTGTTCATGTCACCTTTTTGTATATTCGTATCTTAATTACAAACAACTGTAAGCTAAGAAGGGAATATTCTGTATTTGCTTATCAATTATTTTATTTATTAGAGTAGATAGTAATGAATGATAAAAAGTACCTAAATTAAGCTAATGGATTAAGCCTTATTTTGTATATTACTTACAATTAATGACTATCATGGTTAATTTGTATTTAAATGACATTATATGAGGCATGAATAACAGACATATTACATATAATTTTTACGCATATTTATAAAGAAATTTTATCTTCACATTAAGGACCCTATGGGTACCGTCATAGGGTTGAGTGCCTTTTAATAAAATATGATATGCCGGCTATTCATATAAAGTTATTTTAAATACAAATTTATCATTTCATTAATTTATTATATTTAATATATAAAATCACGTTTAACCAACCCATAATCTAGGTACTTTAAATCATTCACATCCATCTACTCTAATAAATAAAATAAATTATATCCATATATAGAATATTCCCATCTAATTGTAAGTGCTTATAAATTTTATCAACTTGTATTTATTTTGCTTTGTTAGAATTATTAATTTTGGAAATATTTTTATAGATTTTACTGAAATTCAATTGAAAACTATTTCCCGAGAAGTGGAGGGCCTGTCGAAAGTTAGCTCACAATACATTGTCCAGTATTACGACTCGTGGATCAAAAATAAGTGTCAATTCATTGTAATGGAGTTGTGTTCGCAAAATCTTATGAATATTCTTGAAGCCAAACCACATGCATTTGGTCGACAACCTGGAGATCTCATAAATTTAGTCGAGTATTTCATTTCGTGTGAAATATTTCGACAAATCTTAGAAAGTGTTCAGTATTTGCATGAATTGAATCCACGGGTCATACACAGAGACCTCAAACCCGACAATATATTGATTTCACAGAATGTAAGGAACGGCAGGTTTATTAAGTTATGTGACTTTGGTTTGGCTACAGTTCACGACAAATATATTACAAACACCAAAGAGGTAGGGGATGTTCGCTATATGGCACCGGAAGTAATGCAGGGTCGTAGGTATGACCACAAATCAGATATCTATAGTTTGGCGTTAATTGGAGGGGAACTATTTGAAGTAGATGTCGCACTAATTGATACTAACAAGCAAGTTTTACCCTATTTACTTATTTACCTATAAATAATTTGTATATATTAATTAAAAAATAAACAATTAATTTTTAAAATTATAGTCAAGACATATATCCAGCTGCACATGAAATATTGAACTTAGAACTATTGAAGGTAGTTAATTTGCATAAAATATTGGACTCGATGTTTGTCACGAAATTATGGCCTCAAAGACCCGAATGTCGGGAAGTGTTGGCTAAACATAAGGAGTGGGCTATCGATCGCAATATTATTACAAATAATAATGAAATTGATTTACTCATAAAGAAGCTGAAAGAAAATGAAAATACATTTTTCTATCAATTTCTAATATACTTCTTGAAATAATTAAACACATAATTTGCATGTATTCAATATACCCTAGACAAAACGAACTAGCATGATTTATACTATACTCAAGCCATATTTTTTATTACTGAATTTGTATTTCAATAAGTACACGTGCTCAATTAAATTTTATAATTGAGCTTATATAATTTTGTTTGTTATCCAATTTGTGTTTTTAAAAATTAAATTACTCGCAAATAAAATGTTCAGTACATTTTAATTCATAACATAATATTCATAATATATATTCATTATACAGTGTTTGACAAAACCCTTTGGACTCGATGTCTTAATATTACTATATGTTAAAGTTGAGCTAGATCAATATAAAATTTTTGAGAAATATGGTTTTATTGCACCAACATGTTGATATGCCCTATTTGTGCCTGCTCAAAAGGGGCCGGGATGGAGAACGGGTCATCGAGATCTCAAAAACTATAAGTGATAATCGAATT
>CAJPVJ010002415.1:0-13152 GCA_905397405.1 Oppiella nova
AACACCGGTCCCATTGGCACCGACATCAGAGGTACCACACGAAGCCATACGTGTGCAGCGCCTGTGGGCTGGGGTTCGGAGAGATCGCTAACCTCAAGAAGCATATGATAAGACACGACGAGTCGCTAAAAGTCCGGTGCGAGTGGGAGGGGTGTGAGAGACTGTTCGCGGATAATACGGTCATGAGGTTGCATATGAATAGCCACACGGGTGAGACGGCATACCGGTGCCGGTGGCCGGGCTGTGGAAAAGCGTTTACTATTAAGAATACGTTTTATCAACACGAGAGGGCCCATAGGGGGTGGTGGTGTCAATGGCCCGGATGTGACTATGTCTGCAAACGGAAAACCAAACTCAATGAACATATGGCTGAACATTACGGTATTGGTATAGTTCCTGGACGACTGACTACCGGTGCTGTTAATGTTTAATTTATGTTAGTATAGTGTAGTTACGTAAGATTTAGAGTTTTAGTTAATAAAATGTTTTATTTTTAATTGTAATTTAGAGTAAATTTAATAAACAAAAGTTTATAGTTTTGATAACTTGTAGACGTTTTGTATGAAAGGCATTGACTTTTGATTTGTTTATGTTTTGCATTCAATTGTCATTTGAATTGTGATTAAAGTTGAGGTTATTTTTCGCATAAATTGGGTTTTAATTGCAATTCAATTAGTGCTCAAAATGAGTCAAACTTCGGGAGATTTGTCTCAATTAAGTCGTGAAGAGTTGTATTCATTAGTGAATGCATTGAAACGTGAAATCAATTGTTTGTCAACAGATTTATTGAGATTTCAATTGATTTCAAAGAAATGCCGAAAATATTTAAATGATTTACAAAACAATAAACAAATTCATTGTGATTTGACTCAAGAAATACTGGATTTGTTTGCATTGAATGGCAGCGACTGTCGTGTCAATTGTGGTTCACGTAATGCTAAGACTATTGACGGCTCTATCGATGATACAAACCATTCAAAGAACTCATGCATCGAACAGACAATTGACGGAAGTGTTGGCCAAAACACTGAAGACTTGAATGATAGACAGGACTCGAGAGGAAGTCATAAGACTTTGAACGAAACCAATGATAACAAGTCTTGTGTTTGTATCGATCACTCGTACGCTAATCCAAAGGGTTTTGAAAAGCGTTTAATATATTTATCGGAAGTATTGCCACAAATTGGTTGCCATCGAAGAAGTGGTGATCAGAAGACTATTGAAACAAATGAAGAGAAAAGTGATTCAAAGACGGAATCAATTGAATTGAATGGCGAGGAAGTGGTCGAAAACTATGTATTAGATGTTAGCCATGGATCAGATGATGTGATAATTGATGAAAACGAGCACAAAATTGATAGACAAGACTCGAGTAGTGATAAGATTTTATTTATTAAACCAAACGCTAAGAAAAGTGATTTGACAGAAAAGGGAGGAAAGCCTTATGTGTGTGACTATAAGGGATGCGGCAAACGGTTCACTCAGTCGTCGAGTTTAGATCAACACAAATACAGTCACTCGGGAGTGAGCTATCGGTGCGATTGGGAGGGCTGTCACAATGTATACACGAATCCGGTAAGCCTTCGGTCGCATAAATCCCTAAAACACCGGTCGAGGGAACTGTATGCGTGCGATTGGGTCGGGTGTGGACAGGCGTTCAAACTGCGATCAACTCTTAACAATCATAGAGAACTACACACTCCTCCCACTGCCAGAAACTATCGGTGCGATTGGGAGGACTGCTCGAAGACATTCAAATTTGAACGCTATTTATATACACATAAACAACGAACCCATAGGACAACCTACCGGTGCGATTGGGACGGGTGTCAGTTCGCGACGGGTTTTGCTAATGGCCTAAAAAACACAAATTGATTCACACGACGGAAAAGTGGTTTAATTGTGGGATCAATGACTGTCTGTATAAGAGTGCGAACCTCACAGTTGTACTCAACATCAACTCATACGACATCCCGACGCCTTTCCCGACAAACCGTGGTTCCAGTGCTCGCATATGGGCTGTCAGTATAGGACTAAAGTCAAGGAGATGTTGAAGAATCACGAGTTGACGCACACGAGAACAGTTGAATTATTATGAATCAAATTTATTTAGTCGGGTCCGCATCACTCAGTGGTACGGCAGACCCCTAATAGTTATCAATACATCAGATTATATACGGATTACATGTGATTGACTTCTTTGTGATAATTAGTAATAATTAAAGTAAATGTAAATTAAATATAAGAATAAATGAATGAAAATAATTAAAAGTTAAGAAATAGTCGTTTCCTCTCTCATCAGATCTATAGGTGAGATGTCTTTCGCTAATTGTATGAATGCTTCGAACGATTCCTTGGTTTCCGTCACCTCTCGGATGGACTCTTCGTTCAGTTCTTTGCCAAACGTCTCTTCAAACTGTTGTCTCTCTGTTTCAAACCTCTGGCACACAAACAGTCGATGTCTGGCCGTGTCTTCTGCACCACAGACCCGACAATCGGCTGACTCTTTGACTCATTCAGTTCTTTGCCAAACGTCTCTTCAAACTGTTGTCTCTCTGTTTCAAACCTCTGGCACACAAACAGTCGATGTCTGGCCGTGTCTTCTGCACCACAGACCCGACAATCGGCTGACTCTTTGACTCCAATCCGGTGCAGGTATTGGTCGTACTGTCCGTGTCCTGTGAGCGCTTGTGTCACGTAATGACCCATTTTGTAGACTTTGGCCGAAATCCTGGACTTTATGGTCGGAAAGAGTGCTTTCGCGAGACCTCTGGTCTCTGACGACCTCCAGATCTCTTCCCACTTCTCGCGCGCCTTATCCCTGATGTGAGTCTTGCAGTTAAGTACAGATCTCATGCCATACGCCTTGTGGTCCGTTTCGGGTGCGCTCTTCGCCAGACTGTCAGCCCTTTCATTGCCGGGAACTCCTGTATGTGCGGCCACTTTGATGAACGCAATCCGGGTCTGCCTTCTGTAGAGTTCTGTCAGCAGATCCCATATCTTACAGACGAGTGGATGAGTGGAGTCGTGGTCTTTGAGTGCCATAATCGACGACAAGGAGTCGGTGTACAGACAGACAGAAGTCAATCCTCTGTCCAACACATAAATGAGAGCTTCTCTGATGGCAACCATTTCCGCCTGAAAGACAGAGCACTGCTTCTCGAGTCTGAACTGGAATTCCGTTTCTTCGATGTCTTCATACGACACAAACGCTGCAGAAGTCTTGGTGTCGTCTTTGGATCCGTCAGTATATATGTTGACGTCAGCCGGGAATTCATTGGTGTCTATTTGAGGTCTCATTCCGGGGTGAACTCGAAAGTAGTACTGGACTCTCGGCTCAATCGATGTGAAGTCAAGTGTTTCTGTGAATCTGGCGATCAATTCATTGGTGTCATCAGTTGTCGATTGACTTCTCAAGCGATATTCTGCAGCCAATTGTGCGACTCTTAACTCAATGGGCAATACGTTCGCCAAAACACACAATGAGTCCGTCGGCGCCGTCCTGTAGGCCTGATTGGCCCGAATCAAGGCATACCTCTGAACACTCGATAGCTTGCATTTGTTGCTTAGGATGACGGCTCTGTCCGCCCAAACTGGGAGTGCGTACAACAGCGCCGGTTCGATGGCTCTCATGTATATCGTCCGAAGGGAGTCGGGAGTCAGACCCCACGTCACCCGTGCTATGGCCGACAGTTTAGTGATGGCTTCTCGGGCTGTGGCGCAGACTTTGTTGATGTGGCGCTCGAAGTCAAGTTTGGGGTCGATATGGACTCCTAAGTATCGGATAGTTTCCGGATATCTGACAAACTTTATGGGTTTCCCGTCGTATCGACACATCGGGTTTCGGGGGGCCTTGCGATCGATGAATTTGCCGCTCTTTCTCTGTTTCGGACGCCAGAATTGCATCGCTTGGGACTTCTCGGGATTCAAGCGAATCCCATATTTGTGACTCCAGTCACATATCGTCTGAAGAGCTTCGGCTAATATCGTCTCAATTTCTCGTTGATTGATTCCATTCACTACAAGAAGCGCGTCGTCTGCATAAGCCTGAAGTTGAGCTCCTTCTGGGAGAGAGACCTGAAGGAGTCCGTCGTATAAAGCGTTCCAGAGGTGGGGTCCGGCCGGAGTCCCCTGCATGGCCCCCTGTGTTACCACCCGCTTATGTCGGTGCGCTTCTGTCTCGTATACTGCAGACCTGTCTGATAGGTAGTGTCGGATGAGTTGATACAGATTTCGTGGACAGTCGTGTGATCTGAGTGCTGCCAATATGTGATGCCATTTTGCTGAGTCGAAGGCCGACTGTACATCGAATGACACCATTACTACCCTTTCGTTTGTGGCTATTTTCTGTTTAATGTGATCCATGAGAACCATTATAGCATCCGTTGCACTCTTTTGTGGCACAAATCCAAACTGTTTATCACTGAGTCTGCGATTAGATCTCAAGTGCCAAGTGATACGATTCACAAGAAGACAATCCAATCCTTTCCCGATTACTGACAGAAGACATATCGGACGGAAGGCTTTGTATGAGTTCACAGAACTGGCGTTTGGCTTAGGAATGAATGTCACAATCGCTTCTTTGAAGATTTTTGGGAAACACGAGAACTGAAGACATTTGTTGAAAAAGACTGTGATTTCACTTAACAATATTTCTAGAATCCGTTTCGCAATCAATGGGCAAATCATGTCCAGACCCGGAGCTTTCTTGTTTCCCATTCGGCCGAAGACATGCCTAACTTCTGCTTCTGTGAAACAGATGTCGTCTTCTGTGTCCGGTGTTATGTCGACTTCAGCTCTGGTTCTGATATCTTCTTCGTTGTCATTCAGTGGACTGTCTGTTGGGAAGTATGATGTCATGAGTAGATCCACTGTTTCTGTCTCTGTTTCTGTGAATGTCTGGTCCGGACGTTGAAGTGACTTCAGAGGAGCTGACGTCTTGCGCTTCAATCGAAACATTTTGTAGGCGAGTCCGAAGGGGTCGGCAGTCGATGAGTTAGTTATGAAGTCTTGAAATGATTTATGTTTCGCTTTCTTGATGGCAGTCTTGTACTTATTGAAGGCCCGGACATATGCTTCTCGCTTTGCTTCTCTTGTTGTTTCATTAGCTTCGTTGGAGATTTGCCGGAGTTCTCTGACTTCGCTTCTTTGAATTGTCAGCTCTGGTGTCCACCAAATGACTGATCGCTCACAAGCTCTCGACTTAGGGATTGCTTTGTCCGCCGTTTCACAGATTGCAGTCATTAGTGTCTGCGCCGCGGTTTCCGTCGCATCCATAGAATCGATGTCTTCAATGGTTTCCGACAGACTTAGCTTTTTAGCAACAATAAGATCTCTGAATAGATCCCAATCTGCACGAATGGTACAGTATTTTCTTGAGAGTGAGCGTTGATTCTGTGGTCTTCTTCCGATCTCTATCTCGAAATCGATATATCGGTGATCACTCATTGATTCCTCTTCAGAGACCATCCATTCGCCAGTTCTGTGTAGTAATGATCGGCCAACTAATGTCAAGTCAATGAACGAGAGCTGGCGGCTTCTATTCATAAAAGTTGGAGTCATTCCGTCATTAAGTAGATATATGTCATACGAAGACATGAGTTCACACATATTGGTCCCTCTGTTGTCCTCGACCTGATGTGGCAGTAGACCCCACGCTCCAGACTTTGCGTTCGCATCGATTCCTATGCAGAAGTTCTTATTCTGGAGACCATCGATGATGTCCACTAACTTTTGGATGAGTTCTGTGTTGTCGACGTGTGGCGGATGATATGCAGAGATGAGGTGAATCTGTTCTTCTGGTGTCTCAATCGTCACAACCGTATGATTCGTGTCCGACAAGTGCTGTAATGAATGCACAGAAAGGTTTGAATTCATGATAACTATTGCTGTTCTCGTGCTTCCAGTGTTTGGTATAACACGAATCGGTCTCTTTTGTTGACTGATGAGTGGACGACCAGTTCTTGTGTGAATCGGGACTTCAGATAATAGTAAAATGTCTGTATTTTGTGTATCAGATCTGTTGATGAGCTGATCGACGACTTGAGGGGAATTTTGACAATTTAGTTGAGTTATGCGTATGGTTTGAGGGCTGAGTTTATGATTTCTGGTCGTATTATCCATTGTATGTCCAGTTTGTGCGGTCGAACTCGGACTTCAAATATCGCTCCAATGACTTGCACTTGTCATCCATTGCCGAGTGATCGGTGCGTATGTTTGGATTTTTGGTGCGTATCTTTTCTGCCTTACAGTTCGCACAACAGGTCTTTGATTTGTCGGACTTTACTGTACAGTCTTTGAACTTATGATCTCCAGCGCAGTGCGTGCAGATCTGCTTCTCGTGAGGACATACCCTTTCTGACACTCCAGTCGATGTCACTCTTGTCGCTCGATGTCCGAAACCACAGCAATTGAAACATCTTGTAATTAGAATGTGATCTTCTACTTGACTTAGAGTCCAATCGAGTCTCACTCTCTGGAGCTCACGAAGTATTTTCCGGAGTTTGGGTTTCACTTCAATCACGACATCAAAGAAGTCGCTGTTGAATGACTTCGTATGAAACAGAAATTTCATATCCTTCTGGAGCTCGTCCACGGATGCATATTCTGATGCGATTCGTGTGTTGTGTTCGTACAGCCAACCGATAATCTTGTCGTCTGTCACTGGACTGTCGTCTTCCGTCTTCTTCGGCACTCTATTTATGCGCATTCGTGGGTCACGTTTCTTGGGATCACGTATTCTGTAGGCCTTCTCGAAGTCGGGTACAGATGTCAGGCGTTGGCGAAGGACTTCCAAGTCTTCAGACGTTTCGACTGCGAGAATACACTTCCCTTTCGTTGATCTTCTTAGAGATGATATACCGATGCCGAGGTCTATAGGGTTGACTGTAGTCTTGAGGGCAGTCCGAGTCGTGTCGGCGTTGGAGTGATCGATTGGCTCAATGACTAGCGGGTGGTCTTGAGTCGCCGTCCGTTTCTTACGACCCCTTCTTACGACTTCTGTCCAGAGGTCTGACTCTTGAGTGGAGGCCTTCGACTGAGAGGTCGGAATCCTCTCCACGACTGTCTTCATGTCTGACATCCCTCTCGTCAGAGACTCCTCTATTCGCTGAAGAGATTCTGGTCTCATCTGTTCGACGACCGGAAGAACCTTATCGTTGAGCAGAGCTTCAATGCGATTGATGGCAATCTGTTGACTATCGAAGCGTGAGTTCGCACTCTTCAGGTGCAGGACTTGGTTCTGGAGGGCGTCCTTCTGTGCGTCCAGTTTCGCCACTTCTTGTCGACAGAAAGTGAGTCCTTCGGCTAAATCGGCGACACATCTGATGATGTAATTCTTGTGTGCGATTCCCACGCCTTTCATGTGCTTCTGGAAGTAGTTCTGCAAGTGATCGATCACTTCTTTGGTGGACACCGACTCCACGTCGAAGATGTGGTCGCTTTCGTCTATGTCTTCGGTGTCAGACATCTCGTCTTCTGTCCGCTGTTGTTCTCCAAGTCTGGGATCAGTTGTTTGCAATCTGAACGCTATTTATGGCGTACTCTATGACGCAATACACGTGTGTGTGAAATGTGTGACCACTTTATCGGTTGATTCCTCGATGTCTGACGGCTGTCAGCCTTAGACACCACTTCCTCCGGACTCCTGAGATACTTAAATGTATGACACAATCAAACGATTCACTAATTAAATCAATTTTAATTCAATTTTCACGATTTAAATGAAAGCACAAAATAAGACACTCTTAGCTCCAACGCATGCGTGAAGCCTTCCGAGAACAGTTGAATGCGACCGATGCGGACATACCTTCGCTACAAATGGCGAACTCGTTAAACATCTGCCGACACACGACCCGTCCCTAAGACTCCGGTGCCAATGGCCCGGATGTGACCAAACGTTTAATACTAATTCAAATTTGAAGGTACATATGAATACTCACACGCGAGAGATTGTCTACCGGTGCCAACTGTCTGAGTGTGAGAAATCATTTTCCAGTAAAAGTTATTTGGAAAGCCATAT
Source organism: Oppiella nova (assembly GCA_905397405.1). Classification (NCBI taxonomy): domain Eukaryota; kingdom Metazoa; phylum Arthropoda; class Arachnida; order Sarcoptiformes; family Oppiidae; genus Oppiella; species Oppiella nova. The sequence continues at coordinate 8,021 of CAJPVJ010002415.1, forward strand.
GAATACACACACGGCTGACACTGTCTACCGGTGCCATTGGCCCGGATGTGAGGAGACATTCCTAATGAAACGTAATCTCATTTATCACGAGAAGAGACACAGAGGTCTACCTTTGGGCAGAGGCTGTCATTGGCCTGACTGTGAGTACAGGTCTACCAATGGATTCGCACTTAAGAGACATGTCTTAAACACTCATCAGAATGGGTCTGAAGTCGTGTCCAAACGTATGACAAATGAATGCAATCTTATGGACAGACGTGTGAAGAGACCGAAGAAGTGATTGGTTTATGAAATTATGTTTTATTAATAATTAAAATAATTTTTTAAATATAATTTTCTGATTGATTTAATAAACAGATTTGAATCAAAACTTTTTCGCTATTTTTTTCCGACGTTTTATATGTAAACGAATTGACTTTTAATTTGTTTATGTTTTGCATCTAATGTTGAATCGAAAATCCCGGAAGTGTTGGGTTTTTGGGCATAAATTGCAATTAAATTAGTGCTCAAAATGAGTCAATCGTTTGATTCATTGCGTGATTTAAGTCGCGATGACTTGTATTCAATGATAAACGCATTGAAACGCGAAATCAATTGTTTGTCAACAGATTTATCGCGTTTTGAATTGATTTCCGAAAAATGCGAAAAATATTTAAACGATTTGCAAAATAATAAACAAATTAATTATGATTTGAATCAAAAACTATTGGATTTGATTGCATTGAATGCCAGGCAAAGCTGTTTAATTCATTTGACTCATCAATCAAAGGGTAAACAAATATATGATTTATTTTTGTAATCAATTATTTTATTTACAAATCATTTGTTTTTAATTATCATTAGATCTGCGGACAAGTGGTGTCCTTAAGAGTGAAGTGTTGAGTGATTGCGAAGACTATGGAAGAGATGGACACGAGTTGAGTGCCGAAAATGAAGACACGATTGAAGGGCAGGGCTCGAGAGGAAGGGGTGATTACATGACGGAAACGATTGCCAGGAAAAGGGGTCGCAAACCAATGGGAGGGACCTATGCGTGCGATTGGGAGGGCTGTGACAAGCGGTATAAGTATCCCAAAGATCTGGAGCGACACCAACGCAGACATACCGGCGACACATACCGGTGCGACTTCGAGGGCTGTGCCGCAGAGTTCGTTAGACCCGATCAGCTCCGCAATCATCAGATGAATAAAAGTCACTTAAAGGGTAGAAGTGTTTACAATGAATATGCCGTTCAAAGAGGTCTCAGAGATAGTGAACCCGAAGAATGTAAGACCAGTTTGAGTGATAATCTTAAGAGCGACGAAAACGATGGTAAAGACGGCGAGAGTTTGGATACTAACGAAGCAAATGATATGAAAACGAGTGGCAAAAGAAGACACGATATAATTGAGTCGATAGACAGCGAATCGGATGAGGAATACAGTTGTGGTGCGAGTGATGAGGAAATGAGTGATAATTGGGTGGAAAGTCGGAAACGGATCAAAAAGAGTCGTAAATTAAGACCAATTGATGGCAAATATGTGTGCGATTATGAGAACTGTGGAAAGGCATACAACTCTGCGCGTAGTCTTAGGGAACACTGGATGTATCATTCGGGACAACGATTTTTCTGCGATTACGACAACTGTTGCAAACATTACTCCGATTCAAGTTCACTGCGAAAACATATGGTTAGAGGCAATCACGTGTTGGGACAGCCGTTCATGTGTTATGTCACTGATTGCCAGTTTGAGACGACATCTAAACAGGAATTAGAGGAACACATATCGACTCATCCATACGATGAGCGCATCCGTAAAAAAGACAATCAAAGTCACAGTATTAATAGCAGTAAATCTGAGGGACAGTATGTTTGCGAAGTGGAGGGTTGCGGTAAAAGCTTTAATTACCAAAAAACATTTCAAGAGCACCGGATGTCTCATTCTGGACATCGATTTTACTGCAATTACGAGAACTGTTGCAAACATTTTGGTTATTCGCGTTCATTAAATAAGCACAAGGAGTCCGGTAATCACGTGTTGGGACAGCCGTTCGCTTGTTGTGTCACTGACTGCCCCTTTGAGACCGCATCCAAACCAGCATTAGAGGCACACATATGCAGTCATCCATACGACGAGCGCTTCAAATTTAGAGATCCATTGCCCGCCAAACAAGTGTACAGGAAGTCATTGGAGGGACAGTATGTGTGCGAAGTCGAGGAATGCCTGAAAGTCTATTACGATTTGAGATCGTTTCGAGAGCACCGGATGTGTCATACGGGGCAACGATTTTACTGCGATTACGACAACTGTTGCAAACATTTCGCGTATTCGAGTTCATTGCATAAGCACCTGAAAGCCGGTAATCACGTGTTGGGAAAGCCGTTCGCCTGTTGTGTCACTGACTGTCCGTTTGACACGACATCCAAAGAGGAGTTAGAGGAACACATAAACAGTCATCCATATGAGGAACGGTTCTTACTTAAAGAGAGGACAGTATCTGATGGACAGTTCGTTTGCGATTGGATCGGATGCGGGAAGGCGTTCGGGAACGCCAAGTGTCTCCGACAGCATAAGCAAAAGCATTCGAGAGGAACGGGAGGAACGGGAGGCAGTGATACTGATGTGAACAGTGGCGATGAGGGAGTGGCCGATAAATCAACGCCTATGTCGATCACCAGGGGTTCAATTGGCGACCAAAATGGCGCGAAATTCTTGAAAATCAACGGCCGATGGGTTTGCGATTTCGACGTTTGCGGTAAAATCTGTGGCAAAACTTTCGACAAAAACGGTCGCCTCCGAGAGCATCGGATGTCTCATTTGGGCGAAAGATATTTCTGCGATTACGACGAGTGTTGTCGACATTTCGCGCGATTCGACGGCTGGAAAGAGCACCGCAGGAACGGCCCGCACGTGACGGGACAGCCGTACGAGTGTTTTGTGAATCGATGCGAGTTTAAGACGATATCCAAAGAGGAGTTAAAGGAACACATACTCAGCCATACCTACGATGAACGGCTGCATCCGAAGGGGTCGACAGTAGTTCCGCGAAAATTCTACCGCACCGGGAGTGGGAAGTATGCGTGTGATTACGACAATTGTGGCAAAAGCTATCGCGACAGCAAATCGCTGAAAGACCACCGAATGGCTCAACACTTGAGGAAACGATTTTTCTGCGAACGCGACGACTGTTGCAAACACTTCTCGACCCTCAGGACTATGAAGACTCACATGAGGACCGGCACCCATACGATGGGACAGTCGTTTGAGTGCATTATCATTGGCTGCGACTTCATGTCCGCGTCTAAAGAGGCTTTAGAGCAGCACATCAGCGGTCATTCGGACACCGATTATCTGAATCGCAAAAAACGTGATTATTTGAAGACATCGGGCGGACAGTATGTGTGCGAAGGCCAGGGATGCGATCAGGCGTTCACCAGTCGACACGAGTACTTACAGCACAGACTCACCCATTTGAAGGACGAGGTGTTCACGTGCGAGATCGGCACCTGTAGCCACACGTTCAGGAACCACACGCTGATGAGTGCCCATCAATTGAGACGACATCCCGACGCCTTCCCGGAGCTGCCGTGGCTCGAGTGCCCGCAAATGGGCTGTCAGTTTGGCACCAAACAGGCCAGTTATATGGAGACGCACCGGAAGCTACACCTCAAGAAACACGTGTGCAGTGTATGCGGGAAAGGGTTCGGCCGACCGGACGTCCTGTTAAAGCACATGACATCACACGATCAGTCGCTGAAAATCCGGTGCGAATGGTATGGCTGTGAGGAGACGTTTGGCAGTAAGTACGACATGAAGTGTCACATGAATACTCATACCGGAGCCGTAGTCTACCGGTGCCAATGGCCGGGTTGCGACGAGACATTCGCGACCATAAAACGGTTGGCAAAGCACGAGACGAGGCGTCATAAGACCGTTAAGAACTACCGGTGCCAGTGGCCCGGCTGCGAGGAGTCCTATTTTAATCAAAGGGGACTATTGATGCACCAAAGGGGCCATAAGGGTCTGAAGGACTACCGGTGCCATTGGCCTCAGTGCGAGTTTAGCACCGATAATAAAGTTGTTTTTGATAACCATATTAAGAAACATACGGGTGATCCGTGAGTGATATACTACCTGTGCTTTGATTGGTTGACATTACAGTAATTATTTACTAATTATTTTTATTTATTAATGATATTTATTGGAGTTTCATTAATAGTAAGATTTTCGTAAGATTTATATTTATAACTTTAATACAAAATTAATTTTATATTTTATTTGATTTAAAAGTATATTTAATTGATTTAAAGTTTTATTTGTACTGTATACATTTAATAATTGACGTTTTGTATGAAATGTTTGTCATATGTTTTGTGTTTATGTTTTGAAATGTATTTAAAATATTGAAATAAATTATAATTTACTGTATTTTAATTGAAATCAAATTTGTGCCGAAAATGAGTCAATCGTTTGATTCATTGCGTGATTTAAGTCGCGATGAGTTGTATTCAATGATTAATGCATTGAAACGCGAAAACAATCGGTTGTCAAACGAGTTAATCGGAAATGATTTGATTTTAAAGAAATGCGAAAAATATTTAAATGTTTTACAAAACAATAAATTAATTAATTATAAAACAACTCAAGAATTACTGGATTTGATTGCATTGAATGCCAGCGAAAGTCGTGTCAAATGCGAGTCACGTGTGGACACAACCGATGAAAGGGATCGCAGAGACTATGAGTTCGAAGAATATAATCAAGAAGTCGTTGAAATGGGAGTTAAAGTAGAAGTGGATTCAGACAATGAATCAGATGGTGGTGTGAATTGTGGTGTTAGTAATGAGACAAAACACTTCATAGAAATTATGAGGAAAACCATAAGAAATGCATTGATTGATGAAAATGAAGCGAAAATTAATGTCAAGACAAGTAATAAACGGAAAGTCGAGTCGAGTATTGAAAGGAAACCCAATGGGAGGCGAAAAGTGGCCAAAATTGACGGCAAATATGTTTGCGATTACAATGAGTGCCGAAAAGTATATGGAAAGTTGAAAAATCTTCGACACCACCAGAGGTCACATTCGGGACAAACATTTTTCTGTGATTATAAGGACTGTTGTCAACACTTCCCGAACTGGAGTTTATTGA
>CAJPVJ010002416.1:0-13144 GCA_905397405.1 Oppiella nova
AACCAGAGCTACGAAAGTGCAGTTACTTTATATCAAAGCGAGAATCCATTACTTTTTTTGTTAATATAATTACGGCATCGGAATGGGATTGACAGTCGCGCCGGGGTTTCGCTACTTTTAATTATTAATAATAAATTAGGAAATTTTTTCTTATACTTTACGCTCACGCAAATGTGTCAGCACAGTTTATAGTCAATTTCATACGCAAACATCTTATTTATTTATTAAGTTTAATAAGCAATTAATAATTCAATTATGAATACATTATGAGTCGGGAATCCTGAGGAATATTAAGCGACAAAAAATAAATTTAATTGTCTGTCCAGTAGTAGACTTCAACACAATCGCATGATTACTGTTTATGTCCAATATCTGCAAACATTGATCTTTTTTATGTAACATTATTTGCGATCTCTGGGGAATTGTTTGCCATATATTTTATGTTACAATTATTATTGCTTTTTATATTGAAAGCCATTCACTTATACTTAATAGACGTTATTCCGATACTCAGTATATACACACTCTTTGTCACAAGTATTAAATAATAGGAATAATAATAGGAATTCCTTTCAATAAGAATCACAATCACTACAGAATTTCGCAATATCGCACAGTTAGTATAGGCATTCAGTTCAATTAAACTGAACTATCTAATTTTAGACTATATTCTCGAGTTTATTCGCAATTTTAGGCGATGTTTGTGTTTTGGTTACAATGTTTTTGACTTTATTTTTAATTGTTTTTCATTAAAATTCCGGAGAATAAGAATTAGTGATTTCACACGAATCGCTAATTATATTTATATTATATATACAATGAATATAAAACATAACGTTAAACACCAAACCATTTTAGGCTCACATTAAAAGTTTAAGTATTTATTTTTGAAGTTCAATAACTTCTGTATAAAAAATGTTTATTTGTTTATAGTTTACTTGAGTTCGGAAAGGGAAAATTATTTATTTACTTATTAATCGAAAAGTTTGTTTAAGAATTTTAAAAATCAATATTTTTTTCTTTATGACTATATATTGATAGATAACATATGAATTAACTATATTTCAAATATAATTTAACAATTTATCATTTTATGCACTAAATTAGGATTATACACATTTAAATTTAACACAATATTAAAAATGTTTAGCATATTCATAAATAATCAATTTGTTACATAAAATCAATTAACAATCTTAACATTTATAAAATATTATTAATTGTACTTATAATATCTGTCGAAAATATTTTCATGTTTTATATTCTATATTAATCAATTTTATTACATATAATACCAATAATAACAATAAATTTTGTATGATTAGGTGAACATAATCGTGGGCACCGGTCAGGGGGTACGGCTATTCCCTCAACAATTTTAGGCTCACATTAAAAGTTTAAGTATTTATTTTTGAAGTTCAATAACTTCTGTATAAAAAATGTTTATTTGTTTATAGTTTACTTGAGTTCGGAAAGGGAAAATTATTTATTTACTTATTAATTGAAAAGTTTGTTTAAGAATTTTAAAAATCAATATTTTTTTCTTTATGACTATATATTGATAGATAACATATGAATTAACTATATTACAAATATAATTTAACAATTTATCATTTTATGCACTAAATTAGGATTATACACATTTAAATTTAACACAATATTTAAAATGTTCAGCATATTTATTAATAATCAATCTGTTACATAAAATCAATTAACAATCTTAACATTTATAAAATATTATTAACTGTACTTATAATGTCTGTCGAAAATCTTTTCATGTTTTATATTCTATATTAATCAATTTTATTACATATAATACCAATAATAACAATAAATTTTGTATGATTAGGTGAACATAATCGTGGGCACCGGTCAGGGGGTACGGCTATTCCCTCAACGCGTATACGAGGTATCAGTGCTCGAGAATCAGTTGACTCCACTCCAGTTGATTGACTTGAACTCCACCGACGAGATCGCTCACAAGACCTCGCACTACAGTATTGTAGGCACCGATTATCGGGGTCAGTCACTCCATGCCATTCATTAAGTTTATGTATTCTTTTGCCATACAATTAGTTCATACACTTTCTGCCCAAAATTCAATACCACTTTTAATACTTAATTTTTTATGTCTATTGAGATATACATACAATAAATAATTTGCTAAAAGAATCAATGAAATGGGACACAAGTATTATATATATATATTCATACGATAAACATAGTAAACACACAAATATCATATTTTTATGGTTTAATGGAATGACATTCATTCAAAACATTAGTGCCATTGGTTTTTATTCACCATAAATATAAATCCTTTCATTCATTCATTCACTAAAAATAAGTCCTTTTCATAGGAATCGTAGAAAAACTTTCTAATATATGAATGGATTTAGAGTTTTGCTGATATTTTAATGCTTGAATGCACGCATAAAATAAAAGTTTTTAAGATGAATTCAATTCAATTAATTTTTTTATATTTCGCTGAATTATAATACACTAGAAAATCAAAATCAATTTTACAAATACCTACATGTGATCTATTTACAGATTTAGTGAAGTTATTATTTCTAGGAATTGAGAATAAATAATAAATAAAAAACAAATAAAATATATAAAAACGCATAAAATAACATTTTCAATTTATAATTTATTTTTAAAACCAATCATAAAATATCTATAAAACATTGGTTTTAATACTAATATATACTGCAATCAATCGATAGGCTTATTCAAGATCGGGGCCGAAACGGGTCGGCTAATAGTCACCAGAAGTCTGGACCGCGAGAAGAAAGATATGTATCAATTGAAAATCAGAGCCGAAAATCTAATCCACCACCGGGTGGGCCGGGATGTGAGCAGTCATATATCAGATGCCAACTATCACTTAGCTTTCGACGAGACACTAGTGATCGTCAACGTTCACGACGAGAACGACAACCCACCCGTCTTTGAAAACAAGGGCCGACCCATTGTAGCCGCCGTTCCCTTGGAGGCAGCCTTTGGCTATCAAGTCGTTAAACTAACGGTAAATATAAACAGTTTTTGTATTTGAGGCTTAATTTACATTTGATGTTCACTTGCGTTAAAAATACATTTCGTAACACATTTTCGCATAAATCAGGCCAAAGACGCCGACATCGGAATCAATGGTGCGATTCGTTACGAAATCCTCGCCCGAGGGGATGACGCCTCCGCAAAGTTTCACATCGACCCGGTGTCGGGGGTCGTCCGGTCTATGGTTACCTTTACGATGGACGGCGGCAAACTGTATGGGTTTGACGTAAAGGCCACCGACCGGGAGGGCAGCGAAACCGGCAACTCGGCCGTCACCAACATATTTGTGAGTCTCTCGTAGTTAACGCCGTTTTATAGACATTTGTTCACACATTATATTTAAGATATTTTTGTGTTTTTAATACAAACTCTTATTAAGAATTTGGAGACTTTTTAATGTAAAAGATTTGTTTTGCGAGTTATTCTTAAGGATTATTTGTATTGACGTCTAAAAAGGCTTTACGTGTTTTGAATGAATTAATGCGAGAATCATGTGTTTTGTTTTGCAGATCTATGTATTGCCCGAAACCAAAATGATTTTATTCGTTGCGGACAAAGAGCCCATTCTTGTCGAGAAGAAGACGTCAGAAATTGTCAGTTATTTAACAAACATAACGGGCTTTGAGGTGAAAATGGCTAAACTGGGACCTCATACAGAGGGAGACCTTCAGGAGGCCCACTCGACCGATATCTTCTTATATGCCGTCAATCCCGAGACCAATGACATCGTAGACACCGAGACGTTGTTAGAGTAAGGGATCATTGAGTACCACATAATGCGATCATTCAATAACTAATGCTTTTTCTGTTTTTGATATGTTTTGACAATAAATGATAGGGTTTTCCGTCAAAACTCGCAATCAATTGTCGATAATCTAAGAAATTATAAAATCCGACGCATCCAAGGGGTGACCGTTCAGGAGAAGATCAGCCAAATGGGCGCCACAGAGATCGCAATCATAGCCCTCTCATCAGTCATATTCTTGGGCACTGTTCTGGCCATCGCTCTCCTCTGCTCCTCTTGCAAGGAAAGGTTAGGCATCTCTCGCTGGGAAAGGCGTCTTATATTTAGCAACATATCCCTTAATTACGACCAAACAATATTAAAAATGTTTTTGTGCGATATTATTAGACTAAGAGACCATTGATCCGCGATATACTGTACTCTCACTCTGAGAGTGCATTGTCTGCGAAGTGCTCACAGTATTGACAGTCCGTAACAAAAGAGCCGTTCATTAATCAAATTCACTGTTAATCTATTGATACACACAATACATATTCTTGCAGTCCTGTGTCATATTAAGCATCAAATTAATGTAATGCATGTTTTTCATTATGTGTTCTCGTGTACATTCACATCCCATGATTCACTTTGAGCTTGAATTTGATTTTTGATAATCTAATGAACCTTAAACTCATGACAAAAACCTGTCATATCTCTCTATCGCATATTCTGTCAGATATTCTTTAATATTCTTTAATTCTACAGTTTAGTGCACCTGTACTCTCTCTACTCTACTCTACTCTACTCCACTATATAGCGCTTTCATTGTTTTCAACTTTTTCTTTATGCAAATTATAGTTTTGTTGACTTTTATTATATTAGTTTGTTTTATAGAGAATTTAAATTTTTATTGAAATGCAAATACCTATAAATTGAGTTTTTGCATTTCAATGTTTTGTACTTTCCTTTTGTATAAAATACTAAATTTTTGTATATTTTATTTGTTATGTAATTAGGAAATTACGTCAAAGACAGAGCTCTTGGGAGCAGCAAAGGCTGTACAGCACTAAGAATCCACTGATGGGTAAAACATTAGGTAATCCATACGGCAATCGCGGAGTTCCTGTGGGCAATGGGCACACCAGCTCTACCTACTCTACTGGCGATGTCGGGTACGCATTGAATGCATAATACGTATTGGAAAACATTTTAATTAAATCTCTTGACACCCAATAGCGATTACGGGGACAGTCTGGCGTCGTATAAGAGGAACGGTACGCGACCGGGCAGTCGGTCCAACATAATGAGTAAATCGCGACAACAAGTTCCTCCCGACGGCGCCTCATCGCTCAACCCTCCCCGGAGTCCCCGATTCTCGGACCGCTATAAACAGAGTCGCGAGAATCTGAGCGGCGGAGGTGTAGGCGCCGCCGGCGTCACCACAATCGCCGACTCCTCGCACGACTGGTACAACCCTCACGACCCCAAAGACGCGACCGGCTCTGTGTAAGTGCTGTTCCGCTCCCATAGGCTCGCAATTGATTGACAATTGCATTCACTCTCTCTCTCTCTCTCTCTCTCTCTCTCTCTCTTACAAAACACTAATCGCTTATATCTATACATATCATGTAATTGTGTTGTGAGAGTGGGATAGAGTGGAAGATAGGAAGACATGTATTGATGAGGAGTCTGACGGTTGTAATGCTAAGTGAAATGTAGTGAAAACGCAACAACACATAGACTATAACCTAAACTATCAAATCGACGCTCGCTTTAAATAAATAACATTTTCTTCTCGTCTCTCGTTTTTCTTTTATATTTCTTTTTAAAATAAATATTTTCATTTAGTTTTGAGTTTATATATATTTATTTGATTTTCAGTTTTTTGACTCTAAACATCGTTTTTAATTTGACCTTTTCATGACATATAAGCCCTTTTAATTACATGTAACTCGCAAAGAATTTAAAATCCTTTTTGAGTTAATTATTTATAACTTTTCAGTTAACAACATGTTTATTCAATTACTTCGATAGGAATTAAATTATTGTGATTTGATTGCCGTATAGTCCGGGGAATAGATTTATTTAATGATGAGTGCTTTTGAAATATTCAATTTATTTTTCAATGTTATTACTGAATGTTGAGTTGTGATTGAATCCGAAACATCGTTTAGCAAAAGTAAATGTGTGTAGGCTTTCAACAGATCGATAATTATATTTGTATGCTTTTTGTCAATTTATGTTTATTTCACATAAAGTTTCGCTTTATTACGAGAAATACATGCTTTTCACTGTAGAATCCGCCAGCAATTGATTGTTGAATCATTAATTTTGTTATTGTTTTCACCGCAAATGGCATGCATTTGTATAAAAATTTTAATATTCATGTATTTCCGTGCTATTTTCAGAAATGTTATTTTGATTTGTTTGTTTAGTAATTTACTTATATTACACGTCAATGAATGGGGAATTTCTTAAGTGTGTAACGAATTGCCACATATTATATTAAATTAATACTTTACATAAGCGAGTGAACAGATTACGCGACTAATTGATATAATTAAGTTTAATAGTACCGTATTAATTAAAACTATTTTATTTATCGTTTTATTAGGGGATCGGGATTTTCGCGAGGGTCTGGTCGGTCGGCCAGGTCTGGCTATAGCGGCACGAGTTGGTCGTCCAGGAAATCCAGGAATTCCGAGGATATGAGTCCCGGAGCCCAGCTTTAGTGGCGCTGAGATGATATCGTTTCATATGTTGTTTTTGTTTGTTTTTTATGTTTCGTTACGACTGCAGAATTTTATAGCATTTTGTTTTATTTTTTGAATATCAGTCCTATTATTATACATCGTAACCAAAGCGCAAAAAGGAGATTTTCTTATGAATAATATGACATTAACTCGACTAAAAAAACTTTTATTATCAAAAGTACGATAACATTAACGTCAATCACCGGAGTGTCTGCTGTGAACATCAAAATGAACATTGAATTCATATCAAGATATAATTTCTTTTCTCGCAACTTGTTTATCACGAATTATAATGTGATGTTTTGATTATGTTTTCATATTATGGAGATAATAGTGTGTTTTCAAAGTGTATTGTATGCAAAAGCTGTGTTAAACTACTCATCCCCCCGTTTTTCTCAATGCAAAAATTAATTTATATTCAACTTTATGTTAATTTTATTCAATTCTCTTGACTTCACTATTATATGAAATGCTTTTGCACGACAACCGCATCACCAGACTATCATCAAGACTACTCATTAATATGACATCGGATCCTAATAGATATTACAATTAAGTTTATTGTAAAGTCTCATATTTTAATATATAATGAATTTTTTGTAACACATTTGTTTTAAAAATAAAATATTTTGTTATTTTATTACATAATACTGGCGCGTTTGATTAATTCTTAATACACTGTATATTATAATTTATGAATTAATTTTAATTTTAATATAAAGTACTTTTAATGATATTTAGATAAATTAGGCTAACTATTTATAATATATATTATATAAGAAGCTATTAATTATGATATGTATTAATAATTTGAAAGTAAAAGTTTTCGGAAGCTTTACTTTCATATATTAAGGAATTACTACTAATAATGTGAGGAATTCTGCTTAAAACACATTAAACATGATTTCCTATAGAATTCTTTATTTATTATATTATATGATTAGAAATGATAAATGAGTTCTCAGTTGAGAGATAAGTATAGAAACCTTTATTGAGGGAAGCGATGGAAATATTTCTCTTATGAATGGTAACCCCTATTAGTTTGTCTGCTTTTACTATATATTTGTTTTCTATAGATTAAGCAAAAGTCAATTTTTCAAAATCTTGTTTAAAAGTGTAGACAATATTTGCGAATAAGTGAGAGCACAGGGCTATCAATCTTACTGTTAACAATCTTATACTGTATATCCACTTTATTTGTATAATTTAAAATTACTGTATAACCAAATCCTATAAAAGTGTATCATTGAAACGATTTGTATCATTTGTATTTTATTATGTGAATGTGAAAATAGCGATAGTTTTGTAAATAATATTTTATTCATGGTATCAATAATTTAGTATTTTATTAAATTAAATTCTTATTTTTAAAATATTTTATTGCAAACATATCTGAATAGGTCATTATTTATCAGGTACAGTAATTAAAGTTTTTATTACCGTATAATTTTTATAATAATATTTTATTTATTTTAAATATATTATGTATTTTTATTTTCATTATTATAACATTTATATTTGGAGTGAAAAATATTTACCTTATGTTGTTTTATCATGTTACAATACTAGGAATTTTACGATTTTATCATTCACTGTAAAATCAAATTAATTTTGTTGTTTGACTTTATGCTCGGTTGGTCTTAATGAATCAGGGTGTTTACAGTACCAGGATATAATCAAAATATTTTCAAAGTTCAGAAGCAAAAATAACATTTAGTTAGCAATTTGTTTTTATAGCTATTATATATTAAAATTTATTAAAATTCTACATTGTTTACAGAATTATTCAATTCAAAATGTGAACACCATTAAAATTTATTTTGTTTTGTTTTCGTGTATAATCTACAATTACAACAATTCATTCAGAAAATAGCAAAATGATGTTTACTTATACATCATTAAATGTTATCAATTCATACTCAACTGGACCCAACACTCGACAACATCACTATTAATCATAAATTTTATATATGATAATTATTTCACATTTATTGATATTACATAAAAATTTAATAAAATCCTATTTAGACATGTATTGTGTGTAAAGAACTTTTTAAACACTCTGTATATAAATCTGGATCGATATATGAAAACAATGAAATTTTAAACGATATACACTCCAACACATTATACAGTTTGGATCTGAGACCCATTGATTGTGATAATATTAAATAATACTATAATTTGAGAAATAATTTTATTAACTCGCCCTCGAAATTGGATACAAATCTAAAACATGGCGAACCGATCACATAATTCCCACAGAATTTTGAATGAACTCGCATTGGGTGTCGGCTTTAAATGTGATCCGATTGGTGGCCCTCGTGTTAGACCGCGAGGAGACCGTCTGCCGATTCAATGTGTTTCGTCCGTTGCCCGCAATGCCTACAAAACAAACACCCGTTTCGTTATTAATAGCCAAATGTTTTCCAACAAAAAAAAGCACTTTATTATGCTTTTAACAAATTCTGCGTTCATCCCATCGGAAGTAATTGTTTTAATTTTTAAAAACTAATTTGTACAAACACCCGTTTCGTTATTAATAGCCAAATGTTTTCCAACAAAAAAAAGCACTTTATTATGCTTTTAACAAATTCTGAGCTCATCCCATCTGAAGTAATTGTTTTAATTTTTAAAAACTAATTTGTTTCGTAGAAATTGAAAGCCTTTTAATGAGTATTTTAATGGTTTAATGAGAAAGCGGTTCAAAATTTTAATTTTCAAATATCTCGTCGATAAATATGAGACTTAAATAGAAAAAGCAATAAAAATTTGTGTTGAAGTCATATAAAGCAATGCATTCCTTGTATTCAAATGATAAATATTTTTAATTTTTTTCGTTTTATATATAACTTTCAGAAATTCATAAACAGATGTATGGGATGAGGAATGGGATGAAAGAACTCGCATTCAAAATAAAACTAATGATAAGTTCGCTGACATATTGTCAAACCCGACGCTAACCCTTGACTCTATAGCCTTGTAATCATTTTATGTTTATTTACGTTGAAATTATTTCCTATGTTTATAATAACATTGAAAATCTATAATATTTTCTATTCATTCATCTATTTATTTATATTCAGTGTATATTTGTGTACAAAAGTTTCAGTGTTTAGTTCATAACCAGAATCATAGATTCAGAGATTGTGTACAGAACTCACACTTCCAGACAATACCTGTTTTGTTAAAACTTTTGACAAAGAATTCACTTCACATCCTAACTATTGTTATTGATTTGAATCAAAACACTTTTGTGCAATCATGTGCCGCATCTATGCCTATATTGCACTTTAAATTTTTATGTTTAATAATATTGTTTTTATTGACAAATTATATTTATTTAATATAATCTACTACAGTACAATACTTTATACCT
Organism: Oppiella nova; assembly: GCA_905397405.1. Lineage (NCBI taxonomy): Eukaryota > Metazoa > Arthropoda > Arachnida > Sarcoptiformes > Oppiidae > Oppiella > Oppiella nova. The sequence continues at coordinate 9,917 of CAJPVJ010002416.1, forward strand.
CATACTATATAGTCTATAAATCTCTGTTTGCTTTTATCAAATATAAAATATTCTCAAGTAGACTAGACATATATATTTTATATTAAACAGTACTCTATTTTATTTCGTTTACAAAGCTTATAAGAATTAATTTCTAGTAAAAAGAAAAAGCTTTCAAAATAATATTTCCTAATAAATTCAACAACATTTCAATAGAAAACAATTCCTATATTTGCTTTTTAAAAAAGTCTGAAATTTGTGTAAACAACAAACTAAGTTATAATATTATGACGGGAAAAAAGTATTGAATACTTACGGCCGCAACACTTGCGGGCTTTCAATAGCGATAAGAAACCGATTCTATACTTCTTGTTGAAGAAACAATAGAGCATTGGGTTGTAGCAGGAGTTGGATGCGCCCAACCATTGTGCTATCGGCGCCAATATCATTAGGCATCGCTCTTGTATGCTATCCGTCTCGATAGGTCCGCCCAGCTTTATAACGGCGAATATACAGTACAGGGGCAGCCACGACATCACAAATATAATCACCTATTGATTATGGATATAAAAAACAAAATACGGTTTACTGTAAGTAACAATAAAATACAACACAAAGTTTATTAATTGTAATGATGTTATGAGCGCTTACGATGACGACAAACATCTTCGCGGTCTTGAGTTTGGACCTCTGCAGCAGATATTCAATTTGAAGCGGTTTTGGTGTCTCTCCCGGTATACTCCTTCGCCACACTTTCATCCATATAGCGATATAACACGAGGTGATGACAAATAATGGGATTAAATAACACAGAAATAGATTGGCGACTATGAAGTAGGTCTTCTCGGAGTACTCGTTAGGCCACTGCTCGTTGCAGAGCACCATATCTGGTACTGACGGGTCGATGGGCTGTAGTGTGAAGTAGAGGGCCCACGGAATCGCTATCACTGCCGAGTAGAGCCATATGAAAATGATGGCATACCGGGCACACCTTCTGGTCATTTGACATTTGAGGGGATGGCATATCGATAGGAATCTGAGGCAAAAGTAATTATTGTGTTATTTCTATTCAGTCGACCACTCGATTGTATTCATCTTATAGTAATTATAGCAGTGAAAGTGATTATTGAATTATAAATGATAAACTAAGTTATAGACGATTCTTGATTACTTTTATATCTACCGCAGTATCAGTGCATATGAAACAAATAATTGTGTTTTGTGTGATCTAAAAATATCAAACTTATCATCTATGTAAATTAGTCATAACTGTTATTGCAATCAATCTCCTTTATATGAATATAAATCAAATGCATTATGATTGATAATGAATATTTTATTCATAAGAATATTCTTATTATTACAAATCTTATTACTTTATTATGTGTTAATGACTTGTATACAAATGTATAGAATACTAGATTCTAGTCACCAACGAAGTTATATTGTATGTCACAATAACTTATTATAATTGAAGTATTCTTAAGAATAATTGCTATACAAAAGGTTCTAGTACATTCTATTGAATTACACGATTCTATACATACCTATCAATAGAGACGGCAACCAATGTGTTGATTGAAGCGCTCACTACTACTCCTATAAATTGAGAATTTGGTTTATAAATCAATACAGGATTTACTTTTGATAGTAATTTGAACTCACCCTGGAGGTATGCCACGGCTTTGCACATTATCACGCCAAACACCCATGCTATGAAATATGAAATATAATAGAATTAGTTTAATTGAAAATATATTAAAATATTATGAACTATATTTTTAGGCAAATAAAAAGTTTTTGTTGAATGAAAATAGTGTAATGTTAAAATGAATGCAAATACTGTATTTGTTTTAAGGCAAAATATTTCATTTTTTGACAAGAATTGAATAATTTATAGATTCACTGGCTATATAAAGTACATAAAATTTAGAAATATTTTGTAGACATTATTGATTAATTAATATTCTGGTATAAAATTTTCCATTAATTGTCGCTTAGTCTGTTTTATATTAATTTAAATTTACATTTATTACTTTAATAATTAGGGAGTATACTAAGTATAAGGATTCATTAAAATAATCATAACAAATTATACACAAATAACATGAACTTACATATGTATAAAGATATTCATAAAGGGGAGAGAGAGAGTGAGTGAGTGAGTGAGAGAGAGAGAGAGAGAGAGAAATCTAAGAATTGTTTACTAGAACTTTTTACCAAGAATTAAATTAGAGTGTCTGTCAGTAAGAAACGGATTTGTTTTTTAACATCAAGACTGTAATCGATAGCATATACACAACACATTCAATGAAGTTTTGCGCAAAACTATTGTATTACAAAATTTTTTAATTACCAGTAAGTATAATACTGTACTTGTACTATATGCACTTAGTAAAATTGCTAAATTTACTAAAAAAATATGTGCTTTATTGTTAACGGATATGATTATAAACTATATAGACTGAATATATACATGTGATTAATAATGAATAAACAAATAATTAAAATCTTTTACTGAAATGATGATCAAGTGTTCTCTATATCACACATAACTTATAAAAATAATTTAAAAATATGTCTAATATTACAGTTATGCTAGAATATCAAAATTGAATATTTCAATGCACAGCTTCTTTTGGTAGCTCAGAGTCATAACCTTTAAATATATTCACATAAACCATAAAATCAATCACTATTTAAGTGGAAAATACTGATAGAAATATAAAGACTTAAATGTATTATTTATTTATTTATTCTGACTTTTATTTTATTAAACGTATTAAAGAAACATTTGGGACCAAAAGTGGTCAGTGATCGCCAAATCTGGGCGGGGATGGCATCATATATTTGAAACATTGCTCAACAATTGTTTCAATCAATTTATTAACCATTTAATATTATATAGTATTTGAAAAATGTAATTCTTAGTAAGCTTAACATGATTTAAAATATTGTTAAATTTAATAATGTTTTCTTTTTTTTGAGAATTAATAGTTTTCTTTTAAAAATATTACATTCATAATGTTAATTGGTTAATAATCTATATATTGCTATTTTATTAAGCAAAGGATTGTTAATTAGTAAATTAAATAACTTTTATCTCGATAGCTGCTTATTTAAAATGTCATTGGTACCGCTATAATCCTCTTAATTGTTTTATTGTTTATCATTTTAAACTCGAATTTAATTGTTTTAATTAAAATCCAAAAGCATTTTTCAAATGAATAACATTTGTTACAGAATCTC
>CAJPVJ010002417.1:0-13142 GCA_905397405.1 Oppiella nova
AATCACAAGTTATTTATTGACATTTACTTTATCTTAAGATGTGAACAATTTTCATGTTAATTTTTCAATTTAAATTATATACTGTATTATAAATTATATAAATAGTGTTAATGTAATAGATGCCAAAATTAATTATTAGTGTTATAAATAGTAATTAATATTTCATTAAGCTTTCAAATTTTTGAGCAATACTTACAGGATTTTAGCTTTTAAATTGACAGAAAGTAATTACACAAAACACATGTTTTTGTTTGTCTAATGAAAGTTATTATCATAGTACTGTAATATAGACTAAGGTTATTATAGTAGGTTGTTAGACTAAATTTTGCACACAAACAAAATAGTTTAAATTTAGTTCAATAATAATCATTAAAAAAAACTTTAAACTTTTTTCAAACAAAACCATTTATTTTATTGAATTTGTGAAATAAAATATTCTTTATGAAACAATTCTTAATGTTATTTTTAAATCGATTCGTAAACTTTTAGGCTATTTAATGATAATTTATAACATATATTGAGTTCATTTACATCATTCCGAGTACAATAATAATCATATAATAAAATATTAGACATTTTTATGAGTATTATAATATAAAAAGTAATTTATGTAATATTATTCTGACACCAAACTAAATGTCAACTCAATTAACACTAAAAATATTGTTAATTAGTTAAGTAATTGTAAATATTAATTTTGAATAAATGCTCAAATGAATAGATATTCATATTATGTACTAGTAGTGAATTAATTTTAATAATTATAAAATATAATAGCAACTATACATTACATTAGATACACATTTCTATGAATTAATTTAAATATCCAGGTCTTTAAAAGGTATCACTTGATAAACATATGACTACCGCATGTACCGTAATTATAAATAATTATCCCATAAAAGTAATTTATTTTTAAACTACTGTCATTATTAAATGTAATATTTATATTAAATGTAATATTTATATTAAATGTATTATAACAGAATTTATAAATACAGTAATTTGTCACATGATTTTGCCTCATGCAAAATATTTTTTTAATGTTAATTTGAAAATAAAATTACTTATAAAGGTACTGTCAGTCTGATATCTATCTATACTATAAATACAATTAAATAATATTCAATATAACGGAAATACTACTGCTATTCAAATGAAACAAACACTAAATTTAATAAAAGACAGAAATATATGAAAACCTCATGAAATGTCTCCAAAACTCAATTTCTAATAAGTAATGAATATAAATGTTGTCTCATATAATAAATTATAATTTCATGTCTAATTATCATATGATTTGTTATACCAAATAAAAGGGAAACACAATTTTCTAATATATTTTTGAAACTAAATAAAAGGATGACTAATAACGTGTAATTTATTTATAATCCTATCTGTACTGTATAAATTCAGTATATTATGTAATAGGTTATTTAAAATACAAAATATCTATAATAAATTTAAAAAATAATTTATATTTGTAATGATTTTAAAATTAAATTGTTATAAATTTCTTACCATTTTTATTACGTCATTTTACAATAACTAAATACATTAAAACTATTGTACAGTATATTTAAAATTCTCCAAACTTATGAATATTCATAAAAGTATTAATGTTAAAATGTTGTTAAAAATCACATTTTTGAATATAATTCATGTAATTATCACTAAAATACTGAGAAAAATATATAAATTTTAAATAATATCATATCAATATAGCATAGCTATTGAATGAGTCTAACAGTCTATTATTATTTGCTATACCATCAACAACTTAACACTTAAAATGCAAATTAAAAATAATCACAATTTATTATACAATACCGGTTCATCATCTAAATGTGTAATATGTGTGGTGCGACCGTGTGCCGGCTCATAATCATCAAACAAATTAAAAGTCCCATTTATTTTGCGCAAATAATGATTATTAAGTCAGACATTAAGTCTTTATTACTCATTGACATGTATTTACATTTTTAAACTCGCTAATATTTAAATGTAATCACAATATTTACAGTATATTCGCTCATCTAATTGTGTGTTATTTTCTCAAACAATATAAATAACCGGAAATTTATTACACAATTCATATGAAATAGACACAAAATTTATTATCTATTAAGTCATAGGAATTCTTGCTATTGTTTAAGAATATTCAGGAATTTTTCGTAAGAATTATTATTGTTGTCATTATTATTATACAACATATTGAATATATTATATTAGATATTAAACTATTAATAGAATTGTTTGAATAGTCATAAACTGTTTAAAATAAAACTATTTTTTACTATTTTGTTTGGCATAACATTATCGTATACTCTGAGACCATTTATACAAACTTCTGAATATTTATTATAATAGTAATTAGAATAGAGAAAAAATAATTTATTAAAAATACTGTAGTAATAATAATCATAAGCTAATTATGAGCTGACGTGCAGTCAATCATTAATGGTATCGTCTATTATAGTCGTAAGAAAAATATATTTATTTAGAAAATAAGGCTAAAAAAGAAAAATTTATATTGAGTCTAGACTTTTGCGGTATGTTATCATTGCCTGAATTTGATTTTATATTGATTACAAATTTTAATTAATCTCATTAATTACCTAGATTTTATTAGACCAAGATAGTTAAGGTGCTATGTAAACTCAATAATTATTATTATTTATATTTCATAAATAAAAGATATAATAAAATATATACAGTACAAAAATAAATAGTGTATTTTTATTTATAAAATTCAACAGATATTTTTATTACACAATAAATAAAAATAAATAAATAAATTCTTATTAATAGAACCAAGATAAGTTATTAAAAACTTTAGGAAAAAATATACATATTTTTATTCAGTGGTCGCTTGAGATTCAATGTGTTTTTGTAGACACCTATGAAATAGCGATATATCAAACCCATTATCTATGACCACGGGATTAGTTAGGGTCTTAGTGGGCACCGGTATGGTTGTACGATAAATACTGCCGGTCAGTATCAGACACCGGATACCGGTGTGAAGTATGGACAGTACGTGCGGGTCTGATAAGCCATGCGACCCATCAATTATACAGCAGTCAATGGGTTGAGATAGTAGTTGCGGACAGTTTAGTACCGTTTCAAACGTACCCAGTATCACGTTATGAGTACTTAATAGACTTTCAAAACCTATTAATTAGAGTAAAATTATAAGTGATTATAAAATTAAATAAATAAATTTGTTTATTGATTATAACAATTTTATAAAAGTTAAATATAAATTGCTTAAAGTCGATAGCAATTTCAAATATCTTTTAGAAATTTTATGAAAATATTTAATGAAAATACTAATCATTCTTATAACTAAAAATATTTATACAATCGTCTCTTTGTCTGTAACTTATTTTCGCATATATTAAATATTTCACAATTAATTTGAAACTGAATACATTTATTTCATACTTAATTATTATTTAAAATATTCTGTGCAAATAAAGTTATGGTGTAACTTATAACACTTAAAAACACAATTGAAAAATTAATGTATAATATTTATAAACTCATATATAAGACTCATTAATTAAAAACATGTATAAATAACAAATGTATCTAAACATAGATCTCTCCCTTCATTCATACAAACTGTAAATTATTATAAAACGCAAAATTGTATCCTTATATTAAATATAAAATTAATTATTTCGATCTAAAAATAATTATAAATCTCGTTCAAACCTTTACTAAAAAGCTCTTCCCTGACAATATGTACGGCTGGCAATAGATTACAAACATCGACAGCTTTATAAACAGGGTATTGACACGAGTCGACCACCTTTTGATAGATAAACCTCTTGTGAAACAACTCTTTATACGCTGTACTCATAGTATTAACCATTGAGTCTAACTTATGACCGCAACTGACGGCTACCTGTCGGGCACTGACTCGAGCCGTACGCCTGACCTCGGCGTGTCGGGTCCACCCCAGTCCCCCGTCCAGTGCCCAGGCCTTCACGTTCAACCGCCTGCCCCCACACACCCTATTCAGCCGCTCCCTCAACGCCTGACACTTTGCCACCGATTCCGTGATCATTAAGAATCGGAGCTTTTCTGCGAGAATCATACGTTTAATACAAGAATATTCTTAAGTGTTTTTGTGTGTCATTAATAGCACCGGAATTGATGTTCGAGTGGCGGATGCCGTCCACGAGTAGATCGCACAGCCATTCCATCCGTTCCTCATTGTCGGTGATGTCCACAACCATAAGTCTGGGCGACGAGTCCTTCAGGAGAATCACATCCAGTGACGATCTGGCGATCATTTTGATGGCCTCTTTCACCGCGTTTTCCGTGAACTCGGTTTGGCTGTTCACGGATCCATTGTCGACATACCGGTGCACTATAGCACTACCCGTATAGATATTGTGTAATAGTTTCCTACACTTTCTTTCCATGATTAAGAGATTCTCCATTTGTCTCAACATAACGGCCCCATTGAGCACAACCTCGGCTATGGCTATGTGTTTGGTTACTATAGAGGACTCCAAAGACCTTTTGGTAAGTATAGTGAACCGATCGCAGAGTAGGTCTCCCTTACATATGTCGTCCACAGATACGTGTGTGTCTAATGTGCTCAGAATTTGTGGGTCCAATTGGTGTATGTCTATCAGTGAATGACTCGCTATTTGTCCGAAATATACTTTATTTGAAACATTTTTTGTGCTCATTTTCATTACATCTAACTATAAGTGAAAAATGATCTTTAATTAAAAATTGTAATACCTTTTTAATATATTGTTTGTTTAGAAAATGTATAAATATAAATAATTATTTTGATAGGTTATAAATATTTTGATATGGATGCAATATTTTGATATGGATGCAATAAATATTTTTGTGTAATGTTTTAGATCTGGTTTAAGTATTAATTATTTTTAATTAATTGAATTATTAAGGGGAGAATATAAATAAAAGCCTATTTATTAATGTAGAATCTGATTTAAATATAAGATACTACAATATTAATCTGCAAATATGTTTTCAAAGTGCTATAAGTTTGTTCAATTTTGGGTACAGAAACTGATTGCTTATGTGTTGGCATTAAGCCATTCAATGTTTACTATGAGTTTTTCACCACAACGAGTGCCCATAGGAATCAAGATATAAGTACCCATAGGATGACCATATCATAGGGTCGGCCCATTGGCTTCGGGTGTCTCTCTATATCTCTTAAGACATAACAGTCCAGTCGTTTGTTGAGTTCATGTTTACCGCAATTCTCACTGTCTTTCACATACAGCCGGTGCCGCACACGAGACGGCGCGTCGTTCTTGAATACCTCCGACAGACTGATAAATAGCTGGCTATAAATGTGAGGAAAGTGTCGGCACAGGTATTCATCCCGGTTCTCATAGTCTAGTTTGTAGGGCCAGTGTTGCATATGTTGGGAAAATTTTCTGGTGGGAGGCTTTATTAGAGCCTCACCCTGTAGCCTAAGATTGAGAATATACAGTATGTCAGTATGTGTCAAATATTTGAATAATATGCTATGAATAGTAATGCAAGCGATTATCATGCTACTTATACTGTACTGTATAATATGCCGGGGTTAATTTCTAAACTTATTTTTCGTATTACAATAGTCTAAATATTTAGTTAGGTTTCAATAAATAAACTATGAATAGTAATGCAAGCGATTATCATGCTACTTATACTGTACTGTATAATATGCCGGGGTTAATTTCTAAACTTATTTTTCGTATTACAATAGTCTAAATATTTAGTTAGGTTTCAATAAATAATTATAAACTCATTAATTTCTTAATTTTATAGGGATTATACAGAATATTCTTTTTAAAAATAGCAGATTCTGTAGTATTACTTAATACTTTAAGCAACTTATTATTGACAGCAGCAAGCTAATTGTTTCTACGTTTGTATGAAAATAACTATTTAAGATTTGTATACACAATACAGTATAAGTTATACCACTTATTGTGGTGTCAAACTATTTGGGCATTTACTGCAAAATTCAATATTAAGATTAAATGACAGGAATTAATAATATGATAGAATTTGCAAACCATTGGGGATTCCACGAGAATATCTCCTGCAATACCATATCAAACGATACATTTTTGTTGAATCTTTTAGCCAAATATTGCTCATCAAATACACTATCAGTACTGATGTCACTTGAAAAACCGCAATCAACGCTCGAGTCGACACTTTTGTTGTCATTATTTTCAATGTTATCAGCAGTGGTTTTGCTATTTTTTAAGGCAATATTATTACTATTAATAGTTGCTATTAAATTACATATTTCTAATATCCGATTTCTCCTGGCATCCATGTGCTCGGCAATAGGCGACTCCGTTTTTATTAACTTTTTAGGCGGACCCGGCTCATGAACACCACTACTATCAGCACTTTGAACCTCATGTTTAATAGGAGTTACACGAAATGCATTATATAATTCAGTAGATCCCATGTCCTGTGTGTCAAAATATTGTTGATTATCGTTGTAATTGAGCCGGATATTAGTGGTAGACTTAGAATAATCCAGAATATTTGCTATCTCATTAAAATGATTACTTGCATACATGTCACCACTACCACCATCATGATCATCCAGCTCGCGTTTCACTTGTATTTCATTGACAAACATTTTATCAAACATTTGAAATACTTATTATTTGTGGAGATTATTATGTTTTATAATATATTATATCTGCAAAATAAGTAAAAATTACATAAATAATATGGCATATAATTTAATATATTAATACGTTCATACCAGTAGTTTAGGATACGAAATAGTATTTATAAATATTATCTAATCGCTAATTAAATCATTTGAGAGCCACGTAATAATAATATGATAACGTGTAGCGTATAATGAAATGTTTATTAAAAACTAAACTTTTATATTAACTATTTTTTCCACTCCTTTGATATCTAATACAGTAGTCGTCGTATGGTATAAATTATACAGTAAAATATTCAATAGCAAAATAATTATTAATAACTATTAACTTGTAATTTAATGATTTATGACATCAATTCATTAAATATCAATATATTATTGAAAAATTGATGTTTTTCACTAAGTATCAGTCAAGTATAATTTGATAATTGGCTCATGTAGTTTGTGAACAGTTATATCCGCTTAATTATTTAGCAAAACATGATTTTAAAATATAAGTTTCACTTTTATATTAATATTTAAAAATATTTCAATAACGTGTACGTAAATTACTTAAATTATCAAAATTCTTGTGGTATTAGTTATATGATAGTGTTTACATTACCACTGAAATTATAAAATTATAATTGCAAAATGAGCTACTTGGGTATTATATGATTTTTATCTATTATACACATCAAGCACACTTGATATTGCAATAAGTTATAGATTATTGGAGCCTTTATATGCGTTTAATGATCGAGTAATACAATACACAGAATTCATATCTATTTTTATATTAGCTATCATAAAAGAATTTTATATTTTAAAGTAATCAAAAATGTCTGTCAAATATACTATTAGCCTAATGGTATTACAATTATTATTATTATAGTTATGTATTTTAAATTACATTTTAATAGTATTTATTTGCTTACTTTTATTAGATTTTAGGCATATAATTTTGAAACTAGATATATTTTGTCTCATTTTAAAACACACACATTCACTACAGTAATGTTATACTCGTATTGTAAACTGATTAATAGCCAGTTTGTATGGAAACACATCGAGTGGTGATTCAGTATACTTTATACTTTTGAAAACTTTTTGTCATTTTTGTTATTTTCTATTATTATGTCGAATAATATTTTGTTATTTTTACATTTGAAAAATATATCCATTATTTTATTATTATTTTGCGTCACACGAATATTATGATTCCGGATTTTTATGTATATGGCAAGTTTTGTATTGTATTTATATATTTCATAATAATTGAGAGAGAGAGAGAGAGAGAGAGAGATACTTAGTACTTATGAAACTTAAAATTTTATATTTATACTGTATTAACAGATGGTGACTATTCATCAATTTTTTAGTAATTGTGTTTTTTAATAATGCGAATATAAATAAATATTTCAAAAACATATTTTTAGTTTATACTTATCAGAATTTAACATGAGTATTTTGTTTTAATTTGAACAGTAATAATTATGACTTAATATTTAATGAAAATTGCAAGGTGTAACAATTAACTTTTCGCATGTAGTGCCCACAAATGGTTAGTAATAAAAGTGTAAGGTATTATGTATTAACTATTTACAGTATATTAAATTAGTAATTAGTAAACACATTGCTAAAAACAAATAAATAATTAAATTTTTATGAGAATAAAAATGTGCATTTCATTGTATATCTGTATGACATTTATGCAAACAAATTCAGATTATATACTGGTAATAAAAGTTAATTTTAATAGCAAAATAGTTATTATAGAAATAATGCAAAAATCTATATTTATTGGCAAACACATAGTTTGAGTCTTAATTTCATGTCACTATAATCTTAAAAACTCGAGACATAAGTACTTTTCAACTGGTATTACATAAGAGGACTACAGTATAAATACAGTAAACAGTAGTATTGATTGCAATTCACATATAATTGAGTTCACAATCGAGTTATTGATTCCTATGTCCTATTGATTAGTGCAACAAAAATGATCGAAAAAATCTCTTATCCAATAACTACTCCAATACTGTACTATACATGCGATCGTATTTGATATAATCTCTGAGCTCTCGCATATTATTCTACATGAGTGGACAGTCGTGTGTTTTATTCACTGTCTCTATCCATCAGTAGCTGTATGTATCAGTTAAGCCCAGGGATGACACATGATATTTGTGTTCAACTGATTTCACGTTAAATCCAATTCAATACAAACACACAATCATTGCATTCAATGCGCTGTTTATTTAACTTTTGCTTTGTTTTATTAGTTTGTTTGTGATATTACTATAGTATTGCTATTTTTATTGATTATTGCACAAAATAATGCAAATGTTTATTTATTAGCACCTATTATTTATTTATTTATATATTTATTTATTTATTGTAATATAATTTTAAAATTATATGATTCAGTATCTAAATTAAATTTCAATTTTAAATTATATTATTTAAATATTTTTATATAATTATTTCATTTATATCTATCAATAATTTTATCACTTACTAAATTAAATGTTTACAAGTATTCACGAAAGCACCAATTAATTATCAATTGTAATATAAATTTAAAAATTACATTTAAAATAAATTATTGATGAGCTTGTAATTTATTATTACTTTTCAAAACCAAACAAATATGTTTCATTTAAACTCAATTAATATTTTTTAGTAATAACTAAATATAATTATAACTTAACAGTTAGTTTCAAAAATATACAAAAAGAGTGTGAAAATGTTAATAATTATATTGCATTTATTATGTAAAAATTTATTTCAAAAAATAATATTTATTACTGTATATGCAAAAGGGTTTTGCGAAATTCAATGGGGAACTGACTAGAATGATACCGGTGCTCTCTTGTTAACTAAATATAGTCATATCCCGTACTTTAATGCCATTATATTTGGCTATAAAAAAATTATACAAAAACTTATATTCAATTAATAATACTAATAATAAATAGCATTTGTTTAGCGCTATTATACATGACTTGCAATTACTTAAACATAACATTTACAATAATTTTGCTCTTATTATCTCTTTATTGTCTCACAAATAATAAAATCAAATATAAAACACACAAACTTTTTATATACTTTTGTATGTAATATATCTAAAAAAATTTTCTACAATTACCGCAAAAATGTATTTTTATGGTTTAATATGTTTTATGAGTGTTGGCTCGCATACGAACCTAATTTCACATTTGATTTATTTGTTTTACAATTAAACCGTTTACGAAAACCACAACTTAATAGTCGAAAATAATTTTGTGATTAAATACTTTGTATTCATTTTTGTTCAAAACTTTTTAATTAATAGTTTTGTTATTATAATAAAAGGTTTAACATGTTTAAACAATATTCAAACTAAAAGTTTATAAATTATTTAATTAAATATACGTTTAATTGAAATAAAACGCTGTAATAATGGGTAAGCCGTCCGACGATGTGGAAAGGGATGGGAGTGATGATGAACAGGGTCCTAAGGGACAGGGTGGTGCCAATGTGGTGGTGATCAAACAACAGGTCCCGGAGCCCCAGTGGCTCAGGAGTGAGCCCATGTCGTTGTGTCAGCTGTTCATACAGTCGGAGTCGGCCTACGCCTGTGTGGACCTGTTTGGTGGGGTCGGGATGTGTGAGTTCCGAGACCTCAACCAAGAAGTCAATTCATTTCAGCGCAAATTTGTCAATGAATTGAGACGTTGTGATGAAATGGAGAGACAATTGAGTTTAGTATTCAATTTTTGATCATGTCTTATATCATAAGTTTAAGTTTTACTTGTTTAAAATTATACTGTTCATTTGCAATGTTGGTTAAGTTTAAGATTTAAATTTGATATAAGAATTTATAATTTTGGGATATTTAGAGCGATTTTTTATTATTACCATTCAATAACATTTATTTTAATTAAAATAATATTATTTCATAAGTTTACAAAATGTTGTGTTAATTAATCATTTAATATAGTATTAATCTTTAACATATTATCCAGATTAAATATTATATATAGTAATTCTATTGAAATAAATAATAATTTATTAATATGTCAAGCATTGTTTTTGTGTTTATAAATTATAATAAGTTATCCTATGAATATAATATGCGATCAAGATCATTGCATAGTAGCATCATTTAAGATTATTATATTATGGACTATTTAAATCCTATTAAATATACACAAATAATAAATTATATAAAATATTATATTCAATAAATGTAAAAAATAAAGTTTAAATAAAGTATATTTATTATTAAAACTTTCCAATACATGAGAAACACCCAAGCAATAAAAATTATAATTGAGATAAATATAATAGTTCTGTATAATAAACATACCTGTACCTTTTCTCATTAATACATTTTTTCTTTTAATGATTATTTGTTAATTACTACAAATTTCTTACTAATTTTTAGGTTTTATTTATTTGTCATTTTATCTTAACTCATTTTATCATAAGTTTATTATTAATTAAACAATAAGCTAACTCATAAATAAAAAATTACTAATGAATTACCTGTTTACTCTATTAATTTACTTTTATATAAATGTTAATTATTAATAACATATGTATTTATATTGGATTTATATCTAGTTTATTTCGAGAAAGAGATTACGAAAGATTCGATGCCATTAATGGATTATGAAAAGGAACCGGATGCACCACAAACCAGGGATATGTCTAAACTAGAAGTATATAAATTTACTCACATAATAAATCACAATGATCAATTTATGCACATACAAAATTAGTTTATGAATGTGATATCTATACACCTAAACAATAATTACTAAATAAATAATATTAAATATATTTTTAATAACAAGTTTGGAAACCCTATACCGTTAATTATAGATATTATAATTATATTTATGTGTTTTTAATATTGAATTATGTTATTGAATAGGGAGAGAGAGAGGGGAGGGAGAGGAGGGAGGGGAGAGAGAGACAGATGAAAATACATCTGATTAATAGTGTGTACAATTCAATCACATCAACGATTTTGACTATCTTTTCAATTACTTTCCTTTTTCTATGATTGTAAAGAATATTCTGTATTTTCATCACAAATAATATACTTTATATATAAATCATTTTTGAAATGACATTTATATCTGCATTCAATTCACACACAAAAAAACTGAATTTGATTTATACGGATAGGAGATACTTCATATGCACTTCATTGATATTATATCATATTATATCAATGATATACCATTATATGAATTATATGATTATTTTTTAACTTTTCACAAAAAAATATAAATTACTTTTTATGCGTTATTTTTATACGTGATAAACATTGCAATAAATCTATGATTGATTTAGACATCATAATATTCTTAAGAATTATTATATATATATTATACAAAGACTTATATTAACTCTCAAAAAGTATGATTTATTGACAAATATATCGATAATATTTAGGCACAGTTTCAGAAAATAGAGACCGATTTGATCGGTGTTATCAATACATCGGCCGATTTGAAGCGAAATTACTTGGAGTTCACAGAACTTCGAAACATACTTAAGAAAACGGGTCAGTTCTTCGAGGAGGCACAGGTATGTCTCGCATCCCATTCCTATATACACACCATTTTCTAAAAGCTCATTAAAGAGCTTTACAAACAATAATATTTGCTTTTTATACCCAAATAGGAAGCGGACTCAACCACTCGCAAGGAAATCCGTAGAGTTTCGGTGGTCGACCCGAGGCTTATGCGGCGATTCTCTAGCGTTAACCAAGAGATTAATATACCATTAGATCCCGTCACTGATATTAAGTACGATTCTTAAAGAATATTCTGTACTATCTGTACTATAAATTATACTAAACCACCCTTATTATGACTAAAGTTTCATAGCCGGCACAATTTTGCGACAAAAGTTCCACTCATTCGAGCAGATGTTATGGCGGGTCTGCAGAGGAAATATATTCCTGAGACAAGTGGACATCGATGAGCGCCTGGAGGACCCGAAAACGGGCGAAATGCAAGCCAAATGCATATTTATAATCGTGTTTCAGGGCGACCAGCTTAAGAATAAGTGCAAAAAGATTTGCGAAGGGTCAGTTTGTGTCATTTCTAAGCTCCATTTTAGGAGTTATAATTTTGACACTAGAAATTATGACATTTTCAAAATTAATATCAGAGATCCTATACTTATAGATACCACACGACACTATACCCCTGTCCGGAAATGCCGGGCGAGAGGGCAGAGATGCTGCGGGGGGTCAACAACCGACTCGAGGAGCTACAGATCGTGATGAAGGGCACGGAGGACCACAGGACCCGCATATTGGTAGCCGTGGCTAAGAATCTGCTCGAATGGAAAGTTATGATCCGGAAAATGAAGTCCATTTACGAGACGATGAATATGTTTAACATCGACGTGACGTCCAAGTGTTTGGTGGCCGAGTGCTGGTGTCCCGACATATTCATACCCAAAA